>CAUYQG010068549.1:0-54309 GCA_963574415.1 Tarsius wallacei
CTGAAGAACTCAAATCACTCTATAAAAAAGATACCTGCACACGTATGTTTATCGCAGCATTGTTCACAACAGCAAGAACCTGGAAGCAACCATGCTGTCCATCAAAAGAGGACTGGATTTAAAAAATGTGGTACATATACACAATGGAATACTACGCAGCCATAAAAAAGAACAAAATCATGAATTTTGCAGCAACCTGGATAGAACTAGAGTCTATAATACTGAGTGACCTCTCAAAGAAACAAAAAACTGAGTATCACATGTTCTCACTCATATAGTAGACCTTGATCATCCAACGTATTACCACAAGGAAATGACTGACAGTGGTGGGAAACTATGGGGGGGGGGAGGGGGAGGGTGATGGGATTAATGGTAGTAAATATCTGTCTGGGGACGGGGAGACACTTCCTATCAACAAGGGTGCCTGAACGAGGCATATTTGTACACCTAACCCTTAACAGTACTCCACAATATCATAATAAAAAATATTGAATAAAAAAAAAGAAAGAAAATATTCCATGGACAACTGAAAACACACATAGAAGTTTGGAAATGGGTCTAGGTCAGAGGTTCAGCCTTGGACGTCATTTACATACTTGCTTCTTCTGTTCTCTATAGAACAGCAGCAAAAGCAATTTGGGGCCACTTTTTAAACATGCAGAATCTCAGGCTCTTCCTCATACTTGAATCAGAATATGCACTTTAACAAGGTCTCCCACATGATTTGAATGCACATGGAAGTTTGTGAAGCTCTGTTCTACATAGAGATGATCACCAAAGACAAGACAGATGAGATAAGCAGGGAACCACTGATAAGAGATCCCGGGATAGGATGCTATTCCATATTTAGGAGGTGGAATAAGAAGTAAAAAAAAAAACCGGCTACTCAGAAGGCTGAGGCGGAAGGATCGCCGGAGCCCAGCAGGTCGAGGTTGCGGTGGCCGGGAGCGGCCACTGCACTCCAGTCTGGGCGACAGAGTGATACTCCAAATTAAAAAAAAAAAAAAAAAAAAAAGGAGTGGTTAAAGGGGCAAGAGGAAAACCTAAACAGGAATGTCAAAGAAGAAAGAGTTCAAGAATAGGACGATGGCTAACAATTGCACAGAGAGGTTAAGAAGGTCAAGAACTGAGAAAACTCTAGTGGATTTAGCAGTTGATCACTGATGACCACCAAGAGGTTTCAGTGGAATAGTGGAAAGAGGATGGAAGCCAGAGAAAAGGAATGAGGATTGTGTGGGTGATGTAGAAATCAAGAACGTGGAAGCAGTAACTCTGAGAAGTTTGGAAATTAAGAGGAGAGACTGAAATGTAGTTTAAAAGATAGAACAGCACCAACAAATAGTTTTGTTTTCAGGTAGGGAGATCTTGAGCATGTTTGCAAGCAGGAGTCAGGGCACCAATGGCAGTAAAGGGGCAAATGCTAGAGAGAGGGAAAGCCAGGGGAGCAGGTGTTTAGAGGATGTGGGGAGGATGGGATCATGAGCACTGTCCAAAGTCAGAACTGTGTTCTTTTGAAAGAAAAGAAGAGAGGTAGAGGCAAAGATAAATTGGAGATGAAGGTAAAGTGGTAGATAGTCTAGATTTCCTTAGTGTTGTGGAAGCCGGAATGGATTGGGATAAAGAAAAAAGTCAGAGAATGTAGCCAGGATGCTGTTGCCAGGATCTAGTATAACAGGAAGAGTGCTTGAATTAGGATCCTAGGTGTGGAAATAGAGAAACAGACACAGATATGGGTACTTCTCCAAAGTAAAATCAATATCACTTGGGGCTTTCATAAGCTTTAGGAGAGGAAAAGTAAAAAATAAACAAAGTTTTAATGAGCACGAATGGTACAATTATAGTTCTTCAGAAAGTAACAAAAAGACAAGTGAGGTGATATTTTAAGAAAAAAAGTATGAATTTTATTTTGTCATGTTGAGTTTGAGGTAGTGGTGATACATAGTGAAAATGGTGACATTTTACTGTGTATTCATTCAGTACGCATTCACCGGGGGCCTACTACGTGCCAGATGCTGGTCTGGGAACTGGGGCAAAAGGGGTGGTCAAGAGACATGTGGTCCCTGCCCTCACAGAACTTAAAATTTCTATGGTAAGACAAACAGGTAACAAGGCATTGGGCTCAATTGAGAGAGAATTCACAGATGTTAAAAATACCTGCTTCTTACAAACTTGGGGGAAAAAGTAGGCGAGAGCCTGTTTTGGACTGGCCAAAAAAGGAGAACCCTCATTTTAAAACAAGTAAATAAACACAATATGAGAGTGTTGGAAAATGTGGAAATGATTTCTAAACAAATCATAAAGCTTTAATAAGTTGGCAAAGGAGTGAGAATGAAAGCAACTTTGAAAGCTTTAACTAGTTGGAAACCTGGGAAGGAAAAAACAAGCTATTAATGTAGAAATAAGTTTTGGTCAAAAAACATGCTTTGCTTTTCATCATGCTTTCTTTCAAATTGAGGCTGTATTTAGGAAGAATGTGAACACTCTTCTGTTCAAAGTCCATTAAGAGCAAATGCTGTAAGTGAAGCACATGTGCTCTCCAATGTGAACTCAGAAAAGGATCTAAAAACAAGGGAGATTCATGTAGACCCTAAGTAAAAAGTAATAGAGACATATGCCACATGGGATAAAGTGACATTTTGTTAATTCTTTCAAGCTTTAAAAAAACAAGAATTTTCTCACTGGAAACATACTAAGAGTTTTGATATAGACAGTCAAAGTGTAAAGAAAAACTTTCAATAAATTACTTGCATAGGATAAATGAGGCTGTACAAACCAATGTAAATGGATTTTTCTTTTTAAAAATCGAGACTGTACAGAGGGTGCCAAGTATCAATGGAGTACAGTGACACCAGTTGGTGTTTCTGTAGCAAGCCAAGTGCATTCAGATTCCAATGGTTTTGTAAGAAGATATTCCTGGGCTGGAGGAAAAGATGGTGGTGGAGCCAGCCAGACTGTGCAAGTACCTGTGTGAGTGAGTGAGTGAGTCTATGGATGAATTTCCATGTGTATCTGTGTGTAAGTGGGCATGTGAGTGACTGACTGAGTGGGGACTTGGGAGCAAGTGACCAGAGCTCCCCTAGTGAAGCGTCTGGTGCTGGCAGATGCTCCGCTTGGACCCTAGCACATCCCAGGGTACAGAAGTTAAGCACCATTTTCTAAAATCAACAAACATTTTCCCCAGGAGAAGCTGTCAGGAGAGAAAGCCATTGCCAGACTGCCCAATCACCTGCCAGAGGGACAGGATGAGTTCAGAGTCTCAAGCATACCATCCCCTACCCTGATCCAGCCATGTGACAAAGGGTGCAGCCAGAAAAGGACAAGGAAGACCCTCCCCCAAGAGATCAGTGGTAGGTTCTGAGCTGATTCAACCCCCTTCTCCCCAGCAATCCTCTGAATATCAGTCCCACATGGCTTAGGCAATGGATGAAAAGAGTGAATAAGACTCAAGAAAGACAAGATATAACACTGAAAGAACTTGTAATAGATATTTTGGCCATAAAAACTTCACCCAGAAAATAAATAACAAGATGACAAGCAAGGAAAGCAGAATCAACCAAGCAGAAGAAAAAGTCTCAGAGCTTAAAGACCAAAATATGGAATTACGCTGGTCTGCTAAAAATATAGAAAGAAAACTTAGAAAGATAGAACAAAGCCTCCAAGAGATGTGTGATTATATCAAGAGGCTAAACTTATGCCTGATTGGTATCCCAGAAGAAGAAAGGGAAATGGAGAACACCTTGGAACAAGTATTCCAGGAGGTTATCCAAGAAAACTTTCTCCATCTCACCAGAGGTGACCATCTAAACACAAGAGAACTCCCACAAGATATCAAGTGAGAAGACCAACCCCTAGATACATAGTAATTTGCCTACACAAAATTGTTAGAAAAGAAAAATATCCTAAAGGCAGTGAGAGAGAAAGGTCAGACTACCTACTGGGGAAGACCAATCAGAATAACAGCAGACTTATTAGCAGAAACACTACAAGCTAGAAGGGACTGAAGTCCAGTTTTTAAAGTCCTCAAAGAAACAATTTCAACCAAGAATATTCTACCCAGTCAAGCTCAACTTCATCAGTGATATTAAAATCCTTCCCACCCATACAATGACCACCTATGTACCTAACCCTGAATTATAACCCTTAAAATAGAAAAAAAAAAATTTAAATCCTTTCCAGACATACAGTCCCAAAAAGAGCATGCCGTTTCCAGACCAGCTCTACAGGAAACACTCAGAAATGTACTAAACACAGAAGAGGGTGGGGGGAGAACAACTATGTACTTCTCAAGAATATAGGAAAACATAGAATCAAGACAACACACCTTGTGACTGCAAAATTGAAAACTCACACATATATCAACCCAAAAGTTTTAAAAAAAATTCTTATAAGAGCCTCATGACTGGAATAAACTCTCACATTTCAATAATCAGCCTGAACATCAATGGATTAAATATACCATTGAAAAGACATGGAATGGCAAACTGGACAAAAAAATTACACAATATGCTGCCTCCAAGAAACACATTTCACTACAAAGGACACCCATAGACTCAAAGTTAAAGAATGAAAAACAAACTTTCAGGTGAGCAGAAAGCAAGAGAAGGCGGGAGTTGCAATTTTAATATCAGACAACTTTCAAGCTATAAAAATTTAAAAAGATATGGAAAAATATTACGTAATGATAATTAAATCCATCAGCATGAAATATCCATCCTAAATATGTATGCACCCAACATAGGGGCACCTGGATTTATAAAATAACTACTAAATAAACTAAAAAAGGATATTGACTCGAACACTATCATAACTGGGGACTTAAATACCCCACTAACAACCCTAGATAGATCATCAAGGTGAAAAACCAATATGGAGATACAGAACCTTAACTTGATGCTTGATTAAGTGGAGTTAATAGATACCTATGGAACACTCCACCCAACAACCAAAGAATATACATTCTACTCATCACCACATGGAACACACTCTAAGACTGACCATATCCTTGGTCATAAATCAAGCATAAACAAGTTCCACAAGATCAAGATACTACCATGCACCTTCTCAGACCACATTGTAATGAAAATAAATATCACCACCAGCAAAATTCCCCCCAAACACACAGAGACATGGACACTAAACAGAACAATGCTGAACAACTCCTGGGTCAACATGGTAATCAAAACAGAAATTAAAAGATTCTTGGAAGCAAAGAAAAAAAGACACATCTTACCAAAACCTCTGGGATGTCATAAAGTCAGTACTATGAAGGGAATTTATATCTCTATGAATACATATCAAGAAAATAGAAAGATCATAAGTCAACAGCCTAACAAATCATCTAAGGGAGCTGGAAAGGCAAGACCTCCAAAACTCTAACTTCAACAGAAGAATCCAGGTCACCAAAGTAAAAGCCCAAATTTGGGACATAGAAGACAGAAATATCATAGAAAAAAAAAATCAATGAAACAAAAGCTGATTCTTTGGAAGAATAAACAATATTGATGGATCTCTAGCCAGATCAACCAAAAAAAAAGACAAAAAGCCCAAATAAACACAATCAGAAATGCAAAATATCAAGTCAAAACTGAGCCTGAAAAAATACAAAAGATTATCAGTGATTACTATACACATCTGTTTGGAAATAAATATGAAAGTCCTAAATAAGATGGAGGATCTTCTGACATCAACAACCTCCCAAGGTTGAAACAAGAAGGAATAGAGACTCTAAATAGACCAATAACAACCCAGGAAATTGACTTAATCATAAAAAAAAACTATCTACAAAAAAAATAAAATAAAAAAATAAAATAAAATAAAGCCCTGGACCAGACAGTTTTCCAGTAGAATTCTACCAAACATAATAGGATATCAATCCTATTGAAAATATTCCAGGCAATCAAAGATGGAACTCTCCCCAAATCATTTTATGATGCTAACATCACACTGGTACTCAAACCAGGGAAAAACCCAACAAAGAAAGAGAACTACAGGCAATATCCCTAATGAATATAGATACAAAAATACTCAACAGGATTCTAGCAAATCAGATCCAACAACACATCTCAAAAATCATTCACCATGACTAAGTAGGTATCATTCCTGGGATGCAGGGCTAGCTTAACATCTGCAAGATGAGAAAAGTAATAAAACACATCAACAGATGTAAAAACAAGAACATGATTATATCATTAGAAGCAGAAAAGACTTTCAACAAAATCCAGCATCCATTCTTGACAAAAACCCGTGTACACCTAGGTATAGAAGGAACATACCTCCAAATAGTAAAAGCCATCTATGATAAACCCACAGCCAACATATTACTAAATGGACAGAAATTAGAAGCATTTCCCCTGAAAACTAGAATAAGACAAGGCTGTCCACTCTTACCTCTCCTGTTCAACATGGTGTCGGAAGTCCTTACTAGAGTAATAAGATAAGAGAAGGATATCAAGGTATCCAAATAGGAAAAGAGGAAGTTACCCTATTCCTTTTTGTGGGAGATATGGTCCTATACCTGGAGAACCCAATGGAATCTATCAAAAACATCCTTGCACTGATAAATGACTTTGACTAAGTCTCAGGGTATAAAACAAATGTGCAAAAGTCAGGTGCATTTTAATTACACTGACAACAAATAGGCAGAGAACCACATAAAAAATACAATCCCATTCACAATAAACACACACACACACACACACACACACACACACACACACACACACCCGAAACTGAAATACTTTGGCATTTTCCTAACCAGAGAAGTGAAAGACCTTTAAAACAAAAACTACAAAACACTGCCCAAAGAAATCAATGATACAAACAAATGAAAAATATTCCATGCTCATGGACTGGAAGAATCAACATTGTTAAGATGTCCATCCTACCCAAGGCAACCCACAGATTCAACACAATACCCATAAAATTACCATCATCATTCTTCTCAGACATGGAAACAACAATACAGAAATACATAAGGAAACAAAAATGACCACAAATAGCCAAAACAATCCCCAAAAAAGAAACAAAGCAGGAGGTATCACATTCCCAGACTTTAAACTTTATTATAAGGCTCTGCTAATCAAAAGTATTGGTACAAGAACAGACCTGGTATTGTTACAAGAACAGGTTTATAAACCAATGGAACAGAATAGGGATTCCAGAAGCAAAACCTCAATTTCTCAACCAATTTATCTTTGACAAAGCCTCCACCAACAACCACTGGGGAGAGGAGATCCTATTCAGTAAATGGTGCTGGGAAAACTGACTGACCACATGCAGAAGAATGAAACAGGACCCCTACTTACCACCATACACACAAATCAATTCCAGATGGATCAAAGACCTAAAAGCAAAACTGAAAACTATAAGAATCTTAGAAAACACAGGAGACAGCCTTATGGAAATTGGAATAGGCAACCAGTTCCTATTCAGAACCCTAAAAGCCCTTGAAATAAGGGATAATATAGACAGGTGGGATATCATCAGACTGAAAAGCTGCAAAGCAAAAGGTACCATCAAGAGAGTGGGGAGACAGCCCATAGAATGGGGAAAAGTATTTGCCAACTATATATCTAACAAAGGTTTAACATCTAGGATCTACAAGGAATTCAAACACGCCGAAAAGGAAAAAAAAAAAAAAAAAAAAAAAAAAAAGCCCCATTACAAATGGGCAAAATACATGAATAGATACTTCTCAAAAAAGATACACAAGCAGCCAACAGACACATAAAAAAATGCTAAGCCTCACTAATCATCAGAGAAATGCAAATCAAAACCATGTTGAGATACCACCTTACCCCAGTAAAAATGACTATCATTAATAAAACAAAAAAACAATAGATGCTGGCAAAGATGCAGAGAAAAGGGAACATTTCTACACTGTTGGTGGGAGTGCAAACTTATCCCACTTCTATGGAAAACAGTGTGGCAATTTCTAAAGGAACTAGAAATTGAAGCATATGACCCAGTGACCTCCCTTCTAGGAATATACCCCAGAGGAATTCAAATCATTCTACAGAAAAGATACCTGTGTGCATGTTTATTGCAGCACTATTCACAATAGTAAAAACACGTAACCAACCATGTTGCCCATTGAAACTGGACAGGATAAAAAAAAATGTGGTACATATACATGATGAAATATTATGCAGCTGTAAAGAAGGACAAAATTATGGACTTCTCAGCAACTTGGATGGATTTGGAGTCTACCATACTCAGTGACCTATTATAGAAAGAAATAACTAAGTACTACATGTTCTCACTCATAAGTGGACCTTGAACAACTATCATTATACTACAAAACAGGGATTGTCAGTAGCGGGACGCTGCCAGGGGAAGTGGGTGCACATAATATCCATAAGGGTGCCTGATCCTAATCCAGGTAAAGCAAGGTCCAACAGAAGGCCCAAAACTTCACCTGTACCTAAACCAATTATGTACGCAATACTGACTTGTACACAACTTTAACATAAAATAATAAAAAATAAATTTGTAAAAGAAGATATTCCAGAAGAAAAACGAGGTGTTTCAATCTTCCAATTTTTAAGAAGTAATCATCCTCTTTAGCTATTATTGATTATTTTAACCTACTGGATAAGTCTAAACTCTAAAAGAAAAAAATCTGCATGAACCTATGAGGGTAGATTTCTCCAAGTCCTCTTCTAAATACACTCATTTTCAGACCTGATAGATTTATTTGGGTGCTTATAAAGTGTGTAGTATTTCCAGAGCTTTTAAATAAGGACAACTATTTTTTTCTCAAATACTACTGAAGCGTTGAAATGTCAGCCCTTTACTAACTGCACAAACTAGGGAGAAAGGAGGCAGAGGTACAGGAAATCTTTAAGTACTCCAAACTCCAAATGCTGCTCTTTAATCTTTGCTCTTTGGTTTTTCTCCTTAAATCGTGTCCTAACAATTCTCTGCTTTGGTCAAGAATACTTTGCTTCTTTCACTCAATTCAGATTTGAAAGTATGCGAGCATCATGACATGTTATTATTGTATCTTTCAAAAAACCTTATTCAAAATAAAATTATCTCTTTTGAATGTTGTGATTTGGTGTGCGTGACTCCATCTTTTTTGTGAGAAAAGGAAGGCCAGGGTGTGTGGGCAAGGGAGTAAGGGTGAGATCCGTGTGTGGTCTAAATAGCTTGGACCTTAGAGTCAACTGCCTGGGTTAAAATCCCAGCTCCATAGGTCATCTATCCTAACCTCTATATCCATTATCTCGTTGTGCTGTCAAACCTTAGCAACATCTATCAATTAGAATCAGTCATCAGATAAATTTTTTCACAGAAGGGTCAATAGGACAAGGTGAAATTGAAGGAGAGGCTTGAGGGCAGAGGGAAAAAAAAACTATATCCAGATTATGCTATATGAATTTGCCAGGTTACCAAACCTACTGAAACAAGTAGTCTCATGGATTTATCAAGCAAGTAATCCTTAAAAGCATGTTGTATTTTGCTATAAAACTACTAAATTTTCTTTCTTCCTACTTCCTTCTCTTCCTTTCTCCATCTCTAACTTTTATTCTTTAAAAATAACAGAATTTTTAAAAATTGAAAGAGAAAAAAAGCAACCCATAAATGTTTACTTTTTCAGCATTGGCAACCTAGATCAGTACACTAGAAACTGAAATTATCACAAGAAAGCATGTTCTGTCAAGAGTTCATTTTCCAAACAAGTCATGGGATGAGTTGTGGGTGAAATAAAAATATCTCAGATTCTTTGAAACATTTCAAAAAATTTTTTTTTTAAATTGGGTTTTGGAAATAACTTCTACATGCCTTTTTCCAAGTATTTATCCCTTGAGAACCATGGACACAAGAAGGAAAATTTGATTTTGTTTCAGTCTCAATTTCCTAATCAAAGTCATATGAAAGGTACTTTTGAGAACTTACACTTTTAAAAGTCTTTCATTTTCGTTCAGTTTAGACAAATAAAAATAAATAAAACACAACAAAAATATACATGGCCATAAAGTACCTGAAAAAGTGCTCAAAACCTTTCCTGAAAGATAAATGCATATTAAGACCGTAATGAGATACAAATATATCACAATAGCTAAAATGGACAATTATGACAACAAAAAATGCTGGTTACAATATGAAGCAACCAGAACTCTTATACATTGCTTGTGGGAATGCAGATGGAAAAATTAGGCAAAAAATAGTTATATATATCTTCCTGTAACCCAGCAATTCCAATTCAAAAAAATTCAGTGTCTTTTAGCAGAAGACTGAAAAAAACAAACTTTAAAATATACATATTATGGAATAATACTCAGGAATAAAAAAGTGAACTGTTGATACTTGAAATGTCATGAATGAATCTCAAAAATGAAAGAAGACAGACAAAAAGCAAGACCCACACTATATGATTCCATTTAGATAGAATTTTAGAGCAGGCAAAACTAATCATCTGTGGTGGTAGAAATCAAACCAGTGGTTGCTTCCGGAGAAAGGTACTTTCTGGAGTGATAAAAATCTTCTAATTTTGATGGGTATAGGATATATAGTTATATGCATTTGTCACAACTCAAACTGTACACTAAACTATGTGCATTTTACTGTGTTTAAATTATACTTCAATCGAATTTTTTAATTAAAAGGGGATAAGAATTTCTAAAATTTAAAACAATCACTTTGAATATATTTAAAATAGAAAACTTTAAAAATAAAATGGCTTGGCTGAAATTTGAAAATTTAGAATGCTTGTCTAAGATGAAAATTTCTGAGTTTTGAAGCAAATATAATAAATATTTATGATAAGTAAATATTATTTTATAATCAACTTAGAATCATGGTTCAGCATTTAGCACAGTGCCTACCATGCAGCACCAAACATTTGCATTGGTAGGATGGATGGATGAATGAATGGCAGGAATTTTTAAATATACTTAGATTTTCTTATTTGTTCTTCCAAAGAAGATGGCAGCTTCACCTCCAACCCTGTGCTTTTCCCTGGCCTACACTCCTCCCTGTATCTTTGTAAGCCAGTGTGATCCTCAAACTTCTTTGGGCATCAGAATCATCTGGAAGGCTTGTTAAAACACCAATTGCTAGGCTGTTCCCTCAGAGTTGCTGATTTGGTAAGTCTGAAGAAGGGCCTGAGAACTTGCATTTTTGATAAGTTCCCAGGTGATGGTTCTGCTGCTTGATTTGAGGACCATACTTTGGAACTACTGCTTCAACCACCTCTTCAATTGTCAGATCAAAGATCTTTTTCTAATCAACTTTCCAATTTTTAACAGTCTTTTCTTACTTCCCTCAGACCCCTTCTCTGAGCTTTTATTACATTTCTCAGTGATACTGCCCATTTTCCATCTGGCTCTTTCTCCCTTGTAGCTTATGGTTTAAGATGATAAGTGTTTTCTAGTCAGGTAGATAACAACTTTCTCAAGGGTAGGGTCTCTGACTTATCTTTGTTTTCCTCACACTGAGAGTAGGCTGCCCATCTTATAGATGCTAAGTCAGTGCTAATAGTTCTGATATTTATACATTCTTCTAAAACATGAACAGATACTATTAAAAGCAAGTGCTAATTTTCAGAGGAAAAAGACAATGTTCCATTACAGTGAATTACCTGTCATTGGGACAGTGACTTGGCAATGTCCAGTCATGGTGTGGGTTGATGAGGAAACCCCAAGACAGGAAGACTGAGCTCGGTGTCAGAGTGCCAACCACCAGCTGCAGAGGTTTGCGAGGACGAGTTTTACCTATGGAGGTATCATACAGTTAATTCTGGAAATATTTGGTACATTGTCACGATTTGGGTAAAATGCATGAAGATAACTTGGCAAGGTGATGAAAAGTGTGAAAATATCAAATTTCTTTTCTTTTCACATAGCACATAATACTAATTTTTGCCCATGAATTTAAATGTGAATTAAATAAAGTACTTTTAAGATGTATGGATGTATACAGTTGTGTGACATATGTATATATGCATATATGTGTACTATATGTATATGCATATAAACAACATTCAACTATATCTAGTTTTTATTTTCTTGTGGATCAGGGATGAATATGGAGAGCTTGGTTATTGTCAGTGAAATAAATAAACTCACATATATGTATATAAATATGTGTACATAGATGTATACATACATACAACTCACTTTATTTCTTTTACAGATTAAGTAAAAAGCATACTTATTTTTTTCTCCTAGGTTTACGAATTCACATGAACTCACATTTAAGACAAGAAAAGCAATCTTATCTAGATTATAGGCTATATTCTTTTTTTAAAACCCTCATAATGCTATTGTAGTAAGCATATACATATATATATATATATATATACGTATATATATACGTGTATATATACATATATTTTTTTGAGTTGGAGTCTCACTCTGTCACTCAGACTGGAGTGCAGTGGCTGGGAGCGGCCACTGCAGCTTCGACCTGCTGGGCTCCAGCAATCCTTCCACCTCAGCCTTCCAAGTAGCTGGAACTACAAGCGCACACTACCACGCCCGGCTAATTTTTTTGGATTTATTGTAGAGATGAGGTCTCGCCAAGCATATATTTTATAGTGAGCACTTAAATAGGAAAGGCACACATTTTTTTTAACAATGCTAGAAGAGCAGGAGTAATGCAGAAAGCTCAGTTGTTCTGATGTGAACACTGGATTTAGTCAATGTGAAGAGTTAAGTTCTTGAACCACTTCAGGTGCTTTTCAAGTATATAGGGGCAGGTATTTATATTTTCAAAGTTATTTGAAACTGCAGAAATGGGAGGACAGTGAGAAACAGGAAGGAAGAAATTTAGCCATGGAAACCAATTCTGGCTCATAGAAAAAACCAGAGTAAATAAAACAAAAATTCTTAAAAAAGCCTAGTAAAACTACATAGAATATAAAACATACGTGCTTTGTCTTTCCACTGAATTTCTTCTTTTCATGAGACTATGTATGTTGTGTTTGCTACTGGAAAAACTTACACCATCTTAATCTAATGGTGTAGAAGCCAAACAGCAAAACGACCTGTGACCTGTATTAAGGTAGGTAGGAGAGTACCCTTTGTTTGGGTCTGTTGGTGGTTATCTGACTCAAATCCTCTTGAAAGTTGTGCCATGCTTGTTGTTTCTGTTAGATTTCAGTTCTGTAAATTGTTATTCTAGCAAGAAACCTTCTGAGCACAGAATATACCTAACCTAGTGGGGTCAAATTGCTGCACTGTAGAATAGTTGACTTTTTAAAGATGATTGCAATCATTTTCAAGGATAGTTATTGTTTACTTGGTTGTAGACATGCGCTTATCTTTCCTTGTAGGTTTTTCTAGACCCACCAGTAATAGTGCCCTGTATGATGGTGATTTGAATTGTCTGCGGAACCTTCAAAAAGGGAAGATTAGAATCTGGAATGAGGGTCAGGGGCATATATAGTTTGAATAAGTTCTGAGGTGATTCTAACATTCCTTTTCTCATCCTTGAGTTGATTTTCGCTAACATTATGCAACAATCTCATTCATTTTACAGATTAAAAATAAACCCTAGAGAAGTTTCAAGCATGTCCAAAGTTATACTAAGGGCAAAGTAAATACTCAAATCTAGGTCTCCTCAGTCATAACCTAGTTTTATTTTTACTATATCACTGGCTTAGCCACAATGTTTGATGATAATGACATTTAGAAATGACATTTTCTTTCCCCAAGGGAACCAAAGGCTTGTATGACCAACAGATAATTATTTTACTAAATTTGAATCTTAATACAAAAATGATTAAATAATTAAAATTTAGGTGTCAGATGCAAATATAAAATGAGTGGAAGCTATTTCATTAGTCATTACATTATACAAAAACAAACGTTATGTCTGTTGCCTGAAAGGAAAGGTGGGGCATTATATCCTGAGTAAGATGAAACAATTTCCTGAGCTGTTCATAACAAAGGGAAAAATAATCTCTAAGGTCAATGTCATAGATTCCTCAAAATGAAATGAAGTTATAAAGTGATACTAAGGTGTAATCACCTTCTTGATTTTCCTTGTATATTTTTGTATATTTGTATTATGCTCATATTTGTACCAAGAAACAGTGCAATGAATATTCATATGAAAACACAGCCCATGTGACCATAGTCATGATTCTTGACTGTATTATTCAACAGAAATACAGTCTTGAAGTATTGAGGGTATGTTTATTTTAAAATATGTAAAAACGATCTGGGCAACTCTCACTAACAGGTTGTAAGGAAGGAGTAAAATTTCCCTTTTGTTTTGGGATAAGAGGCCAGAAAAAGGAAGTTGTATTTTTCAAAATGTTTGACCATCCAATTCTGCCCTTCAAAAAAGTGGAAATCAACAGAAGGAGGGGAGGGGATTGTAGTAACTGATTTCTGGCCATCAGGCTTGAGCTGATACATCTAGGAGACTGAATACAGAGTAGCAAAGGGCCCCTTCTTTGAGTGTAATGGAAACCCAATGCTCTCCTTCCCATTTTATCCCTGTAGAAAAATACAGAAAAAAAACAAAAAAGATTCTTTTCATGTGTGTGGTATCCAGTATACCATAAATGATCAACATGATTAGGAAATAATTATTTGGATATCAGTTCCATTAGAAAAAGAAAAAAAAAAAAAGAAACCTTTGTGATCAGCTCTATCTACAGTTAGGAAGATGGAACATTAGATGGAAAAACACATTCACAGTTTCTGTGGGATCTTATGCAAGGGTCAGTTCATTTGACCTGAGAATGTTAGTAGTGAAATTTGACATGTAGAGTTTTAATCATGTGGAAGTTTCTGTTTCCATTTATTCATATGTTATCTACTTTCCTGCTTCAAGTCTTCCTAGACCTGGTAAGATGAGCATTTCTGTTGTTATTTTTATTTTACAAAAGGAGTCCTTCCTCTATGTTTGTATAGTCATATAAAGAGACATAAAGAGTAAATAAAGCCTAAGTTCCCTAATCCATTAATACACATACATGAGTTATCCTTTTAAAAATGTAAAGCATCTCCATAAGCAAAGATTAGACAAAAAACTTTGCCCTTGAAATCTGAAAGGCACAATAGTGAGCATGAGTCCACATTCTGCAAAATAGAAACAGGCTAACGGGAGCTAAGCCCCATGAGTGCTGACTACAGGCAGGCGCTGTCATTAACTCATTTAATCCTCACAACAACACCTTATGCAGCAGAATCCAGACGTAGAGAGGTTCCATAACTTGTGCAAATCCCTGTAACTTGTGAGTGGTGGCACCTGGGGCAGATCCCAAGCAGTCTCCACCACCAGGCCCTGTGACTTCTCCAGCGGGGTCAATTGTTGACCAAGTGCCTACATCATCTACCCCACATTCCTAGGCATTCCCCGAGGTATTTGATCTCTATGAGTAGAAGAGAGATGAAAAGTCATGATTTAAAGTTAGTAAAACAAAAAACAATCAGTGAAAAGAACCATACCTGAGCACGACTTCTTTTGACTTGGAGGGGGAACAGGTCTCACAACTATTAGATATTTTGGCTCTGCATCTGGAAACAATGACAACATTATTTATCAGAAAAATCCTTTGAGAACAGTCCTGGAGGCAGCACACCCATGTCTTGACTCAGCATTCCCTGGAGTTAGTCATTCTCTGTAACTGCAAGACTACTGAGCCACAGGACCCAGGGATCCAAAAAGTTAATACTTCCTGGGAAGACCATCAAGTCTTTAAAATGGAAATTAAATCCAGATTTTCAAAACTGAATGAGCAGGGGTGAAGGAGAAGTCTTAAGAGAGTCTTGCCATTTTATACCCTATTTTCAGCAAGGAGACTTTTTAAAAAATCAGATTGTGTCCATTCTATCCACCTGCTCCTCACAGAATGTCAAGTCCAATACTCCAAAACCAGAGAAGGAAAATCATACTTGCTCAACACACATGGGTCTCACCTGTCACATGATCTGAAGTCTCTCACTTTTATGGGAACACAAATATTTATAATGTCTTTCCTAATTTTTATCCTGTTTGTATAATTTCTCAGCCTGCTTTTATATCCAGCCATCTTAATGATCAATTTTTAAACTAAGTTACAATTTAAAAGTTGGTATAGTTTTAATTTAAATGTAAATTAGCAGAGAATCTCTTTTAAAATATGTAAGTTGTAAATAAAATTATGTTAAAGCAATCAACACATGCTAACTCAAGGGGCTAATCATTTATCAGCTGATTTTTTTTTTTAAAAAGATGTTTTCAAGATGGTTAGTTAATCATATATAAATAAATCAAGTATGTATTGGGCATACAAAATAGCATTTTATAAGCAGCTGTTTTGGATGGATGAGTATTGGTAGATAAGTATTCTTTCCACTATTTTTTTTCAAGAGCATCAGACCCTGAAACTCTTTCTCTATGAAATTTCATTTGGATGCTGCAGTCAACCAGAGTTCACCCCTGCTTGCTCAGGCAGACCTCGCATCTTTGTTTTGTTTTCATTCTGGGTTCAAATCTCTCCCCTCTGAGTTTGGAACAGAGAGGCCTTCTCTGCCTGAGGCTTTACAGAGCTGACTTCATTTTCAGATGGAGACAACCTGGCAACTCAACTACTTTTAATGACTTGTGCCTTTGTCTTTTTCTGGACACTCCGCACAGCACTATTTGCTATAACCTGCCACAGTAATTACCACTGAATAAAGTAACCCAGGCAGCCTGTTGAACTCACCTCAGAGCTTTGCCTGATTATCGTACAGTTGCGTCATGCCCACCACACAGATAAAGAAGCATTCATTCTGTTCCAGGGCCCCATGTGTTTGAAAGCACATCCTGCTTAGTGGGGCTCATATAAGAAACACTTGACCCAAATCGAATAAACAAGCTCCCCAGTAGAAATACAACAACCATTTTCTGACTTTATTTGGGATATAGAGCAATAAACTACCATGTACTAAGTGTTTTCTATGTACAGGATGCTGTGTTAAGAACTTTATGCCCATAACATAACTACTCCTCACAGCAATCCTTCCTGGCACATACTATGGTGACCCCAATTTGTAGATGAGATTGTTGGGGCATGATCAGCTTCACAGACATGCGACATGTAAGTCACACAGGGCCCCAGGTTCAGGAGAGTCCCATGCTTGGCTGAATGCCCTGTTGTCACCATCTTGAGATTCTTAATACTTTTATCTTTGAACTTGTGTTTTGCAAGGGAAGTCTAATGGAACAATAGGGTATGCATGGGAGCAGAGGGACAGGAACAATGTGCACATCTGCAGTACCTTGTCTCCTCACTTCTTTGTGGCATTTAGGGATCCCATTAGCATAGCATTCCAAAGGAACCACAGTGTGCAGAAGTTCAGCAACATTTGAAGATAGAACAAGGTACGCAAAAGGAAGGAAGACACTGGGAGCTCCGAGAGGCCACCCTTTCTATTTGATTCGGAACTTGCTTCAGATGCACAAAGAAGACGATGGCATTTATGTATGTATGTATGTATGTATGTATGTATTCATGTATGTATGTATGTATGTATTCATTCATTCATTTGAGTTGGGGTCTCACTCTGTCACCCAGGAGTGCAGTGGCACAATCACGGCTCACTGCAGCCTCAACCTCCTGGGCTCAGATGATCCCTCCACCTCAGACTCCCAAGTAGCTGGGAGTACAGGCATGTGCCACCACACCCAGCTAATTTTTGATTTTTTTGTAGAGATGAGGTCTCACTATGTTACCCAGGTTGGTCTTGAACTCCTAGTCATAATTGATCCTCCTGCCTCAGCCTCCCAAAGTGCTGGTATTACAGGCGTGAGTCACTGTACTTGGCCAGAAGGCAATGGCATTGAAGAGATACAAATGACCAAGGAATCTCTTCATATCCTTTCTTACTCATGCACTAGCCTGCAAAAGCCAACCACTTATGCTGAAAATGATGGCACAAAGGAAGGAGAAAGACAGGGCAACCCATAGTTCCCTTTCTTTTCTGTTCTTCCTCATTCATTAGGAAGTGAACAAAAGAGTGTTGATAGTCTGTGAACATATCAAAAAGTAATATACAAAGTTGAGTGAGGTTTGTGTAGCTTTTTCACTATTCCAGTAAGAACAAAAAACATACACATATATAGATTACAAAATGCAAATTGTATAATTTCAGTAATTCTGCTTAGGTGTTAAAGACTCTCACATAATGCATTTAAAACTGGCATTGCACAATATAAAGATATAAGGTAAACTTCATGCTAATAATTTAAAATTTTAACTTTACTCAGAATTACATTAAATAGAAAATAAAATAGCATCATGAAAAGAGGAGAGACCACAAAAGAAGAAAGCTTTATATTTTAGTATCTTTCATGACATTTTTTTCCTGTTTTTTAAATGACTCTGCCTTTTTATTTTGTGCTTGACCCTGCAAATTATGTCACTGTCTTAGGTCCACAAAATGCTCTTTTAATAAATCTCAGGAATTCACTTCTAGAAAACAAAGGCAAACCCTTAGTCTTCCTAAATTGTTTTGTTGTAGCAGAGTCTCTTAGAGCTAACTTTTCAGTTCCTTCCTTGATCTGAATTAATTCAATTATGCCTAGTGGATAAAAAAAGAGAGAGAGACTTGAAATACTAGAAAAATAACATATACAGAAGCCAAAGATAGTGCCATGATCCAAGACATATGGTTACATGAGCAATTTAAAAATATCTTTTGTTACGATTACAGTCATTTAGCATAAAGCATAGGCTGGTTCAGCCAATTACAAATTGGAACAGATGTCGAGACCTGGGTGCATGTGTTGGCTCTCAATGCACATTAAATACTTCCATCATACACATATTTTGGGAGTCTTTGTGCTCCACTGGGAACACAGAAGTGGAAAAATGAAACTGAAAAATAAGATTTCTATTTTTTTTTTTTTGCTGTACAATAAAATTGTTTGTGGATTTATAGCAGCCTGAAACTATGTACATTGTAGCCTGATCAGAAATTCTGCCAAAATATATTACTTCTTCATTTTCAGAAGGTATATGATTAAAATGTCAATTTAAGAAAATGTATATAAAATGTAGCTACCTTAACAAACTTTCCATCTCTAATAATTAAGCTTACACGATGTTGCAGATTAACTCTAGTTTGCTTAATATTTTTAAAGTCCTATGGTGGAGGATAGGGACAGCTTCCTGTTTAAGGAAATCAACTATTGCAATCATTTTAAAGTACTAGATTTTTTGGGAATGCAAATAATTCTCCCATAATTACATTTTGAGAAATACCAGTTCTCACATTTTGGGGCTGTTCCTATGAGAGGATGCTTGTGTTGCAAGCCTCCCTGCTTCAAACTATCATCACAGTGAAATTAGTTCTGCCATGCAAAGTTTCTGCCATAAAAGTATCAACAGAAGAAGCATAAAATAAGCTAGGAAAATCCTAAAAGAAATCAGGTAAGGGGACTGGAAAAAATGCAATGTGATTTTTATTTACCCTTGCTATCTTTTTAATGATTTTTGTTTTATGTCAAACTAAGTTTCTGGACCAAAAAGCACAGACTGTGGAAACTGAAATAAAATTCTGCTCTGCTACTTATAAGCACAAGGCAAAGCACTTAACCTCTGTGCAGCTCAGTTTCCTCACTGGCAAAATAGGAAAAACCATTGTACCTAGTCTTACAGGGTTCTTAAAGATGATCAAAGCAGTAATAGCATCTAACACAGAAAATGCTAATTAAATATTAATAATGATGATTTCTAGAAAATGGAAGCTTGTGTCCTACAAGGTCTAAGAATACATTACAAGAGAAAAAAGATGTTCAAAAAATTTTAAAGCAAGGATCAGGTTCTAAAATGCAAAAATTTCACAAAGAAGAAAATTATAAACCAAACTCATTCATAAATATCATTGCAAAAAAATCCTGACAAACAAAATCTGGCAGCATATAAAACGATAATATATAATGACCAAGTGCAGTTTATTCCAAGAAAAGAACAGAAGGAAAAAAAAAAAAGTAAGCCTATTTCCATGGGTGGTAAGAAGGCATTAAAAAAATCAACATCAAATCTTAATAAAAAATCATTCAGTAGAACATTTTCTTAATATTATACAATAGCTCTTAAGATGTCTAAACCAAATGCAGGGCCCTCCTTTCCTAAGTATGCAGGGACTCTCTACATTCATTGCTGTTGAGTAACTCTCCCGACTTCATCAGAACATTCAACCCTTATTATACTTCCCCCTTTTATTACTCTATTTTTTTTAAAGTTACACTATGTTTCTATTTTTGTAACCTGCTTAAGATTTTTTACTGAGTAACTGACACATAGATTAGGTAAGTAAAGAATGACATAGTCAACCCTATTACGTCCATTTTCCTCTTCGAGGTATCCCTGCACTTTTGCTGGGCATGGTTGTCTTTTTCAATCTTATTTTCATATATTCTCAGAGAGGATCACAAAATTAGCAATCTGTAACTTGGTGGAGTGAATTCATGAAAATACAGGACCCCTACTCATGATTTGTTTTATTTTAATTACTTAAGAAAAAAACATAAGGTCTGCATTAAATATATTCAGGGTATCAAATAACAGTTGGGGACAATCTTTTGACCTAATGTCCATCCTAACTTTTTTCCCCTCACTCCCTGAAATCATAAGCTGTAGAGAGTCACTTTTTCCATCAACGAAGGACAGCTTGGTGGGTTTTACTCTGGTAGAAGAAGGAAGAGGCACCCTCTGCTCTGCTCACACTATTGTGCTTTTAAGGACTCAGTCTCTTTGGATTCAATTAGTATCACATACCCTTCGAGGAGAGAGAGAGGGGGGGGAGGGGGAGAGAGAGAGAGAGAGAGAGAGAGAGAGAGAGAGAGAGAGAGAGAGAGAGAGAGAGAGAGAGAGAAAGAGAGAGAGAGAACGTTATAGTATGGACGTTTTAAAAAGAACATTGAGGCTTGATCTCTGGTACATCTCCAACGAGGGGAGAAAGATGACCCCTTTGGGTCCCAGAGGAAAAGGCTGGAGTTGTCCAACACTGCTCTCCTTGGGTGGCTAGAACCTTAGAAATTATTGCCTTGGGATGCAGAGAGTGGTGCCTTGAGCTGCCATCCTAGAAGCCCAGCAAGAACACTGGGCTCCACGCCAGTAGGCTGCTCACAAGGAGGGGCCTCCTCACAGGGGCTGTGTCAGTCCATGGTGGGATTCTGGCCAGCAGGCACCTATCAGATGTTGGAGGACCATCACTCATAGGCTCAGTACAGGAGACGTGGCTGTGAAGGGAGTTGTCCCTGAAGCTCTTCCACGGCTTGTGAAAGTCAGACAGACCTCCCTCGGGCTGTCCTAGGTCCTTGGGGTTTTTTGGAGGGAGAAATGGAACCTAATAAAAAGAAATGTGATTTCTTGCTAATCTGGAAGGTGGGAATTGACTGGTTTTAATTTAATTTGGAGATTTTTTAAAAAGCAACATAATCATGTCTGAGTCTCAAATGATAATTTAGTAATATTAAATGTAATTTTATAAATGACCTTAAAAACTCAGGATTTCATATTTTATTGATTCTAGGATAGACTTTTACCCTACAGCCTTAGATACCTCTCAGATGGATGTTTTACAATTGATGGATTCTGACAGTTGCAGTTGGCCATGAACAGTTATGATCTTGCTTTCTGCCTTGCCTGACGCCTTCTAGTAAGATCAAGAAAGTGACAGCTTCAGAGCTAGCAGAAGAGGGTCGGTGATTTGGGGTGGGGGGGAATAACCCAGTAGGGAATTGTTTTAAAATGCATCACCAATGCTTTTCCTGGGACAGAGAATGATACCTGGTGGAAAAACAAGGCTGTTGATAACTCTAAGTTGAAAGGGGAAGCAGAAGAGTCGGAAGTTCAAGGTAAAGAAATTTGGTCTTAATTTAATCTGGCTTTTGCTTATATTTTACTATTGATTTGTTTTATTTTAAAAGCAATCGAAATCTTTCAAAAACCCCACACCGCAATCTAACTACGAAGAAAACATCAGGCAAAATTAAATTGAAGGACATTCTGTAAAATACCTAAACAGGACACCTCAAGACTGTCAAGGGCATCAGAAACAAGGAAAGTCTGAGAAATTGACACAGTCTACAGGAGCTGGAAGAGACACAACTATTAAACACGATGTGGTATCCTGGATGGAATCATGGACCAGAAACAGGATCTCAGGGAAAAAAACTAAAGAAATCAAATAAAGCAGGAACTTTAGTTAATAAAATGTGTCATTGTTGAATTGTTAGCTATGATCAATGTACTATACTAATGTAAGATGTTAACGATAGAAAAAATTGGGCACAATTTTTAAAGTACACAGGCATTCTCTGTACTATTTTTAACTTTTCTATTCATCTAAAGATCTTCTAAAATAGTTTATTTAGAAAAACAAAATGTTTTTGTTTTTGTTTTTGCATACCATAATAGGTGTGGTGGTATGTACCTATAGTCCCAGCTACTCAGAAGGCTGAGGCAGGAGGATCACTTGAGCCCAGGAGGTTGAAGCTGTGGTGAGCTGTGATTGTACTCCAGCCTGGATGACAGAGAGAGACCCCGACTCAAAAAAAAAAAAAAAATTAAAAAATATATATATACATACATATATGGCAAAAAGAATATAAAATGTATCCATGAGTCAAAGGAAGCTTTTTAAATAAGTATGAAATAAAAGCCCCAAGAAATGCAAAAACAGTATCATTAATCTGCAGTTTTATTCTTAGTTTTATATAAAATAGAGAAGTAATTTGCAGTTAAAGGTGCTTTAGAATTTTATTTTAAAAGTATTTTTATTAGAAGCCAGTGTGACATATCACCAGACCCCTAATAAGGAGATTACCCACAAAACTTGAAAAAAAATAATCCCCTCTGGAAACTTCCATAGCAGAATTAGCAACTCTTATTTGCATCTATAGGTATCCACGGGCCACATTTAGCTATATTCTGAGCTGACAGGGTGTAATCTAAATTTAAACATTTTCTAGCTCTTGGCATTTGGCAGACAACTCCTGTGCCTCATTTCATCAATACTAATACTCGGTAATGTCTGTTTGAAAAATACCTTTTAAGCCCAGGCAGGGAGTTCCACTCACCCCGTAGTCGGTTCTGAATAAAGGAACCTAAGTGTGGCCATGGGGCAGGTAAGCAGATAGCTCTCCAAGGCATTTGGCTCTGGGTTCTGTGTCAGCTGCCTTTTCCCCTGCTGTAGACAGTCCCTAGCATGATGTCTAGGAGGGGTGAGGGAAGCCTCACAGAGGAAGTTAGTCTAGGCAGAGGTGGCCAGCCCCTTGGGGAGCTGGAATGTACAATGAGAGTAGACTGCTACTTATCCACTCATTACTTGAAAGGTCACTCACCAGGAGTTCTAAATTTCAGTAGAGGCCAACTTTGCTTCCCACCCACCCCACCCATTCTCATATTCCGGTGACAAAGAAATGAGTTATAATAACAAATTGACAGCAAACTGGTTTCCACAATGGGGTATAAAAATGATCCACATTTGAACTACCATCCACATTCACCCTGAAGCCCAGTTACTGGAGCATAAGAGATTCCAATACTGTTGACTTAACAGCTGCTTCACTCCCCTGGATAGAATCAATAACCATCACAGAAAATCCACCAGAAAATACATCTGTAATAACTAAATGACCCTGAAGTAATTACCTGTGAAATGGCTAGAACAGCAGTAATTGATAGTCTCGACCAACTCAAACACATCACTAATGTCCTTTTAGAAAGGAAGGTGTCCCCCCTGGAAAAATACAGATGGGATATTTTTAAGAAAATTGGAGAAATCCTACTGTCTGCTTGGGCATGCACACATTAAGTGGTAGCTTTGTAAATTTCATGGTGGGCAAAAGTTCAATTAGAACACAGAGTAGAATAAGTCATGTCACTAACTTTACAATGTTTACTAAGTTTATGAATATAAAATTTTAGTAAGTCTAGTACATCACTTAGTAGATTACTAGCATATCACCCCTAGTTGTACATAAAAGAATGTTTGTAGAATTGTGAATCATCACAAACTAACACAAGGCATCCACCTTTTAGAGTATTTCTAAGCCCTGTAGGAAGATATAGTTGACTGAGGAATCACTCTAGCCCTGGGACAAGCTCTCAGCTCATGCTTTGCTCATGTATGTACTTTTAGACCTGGAAACATAGTTGTTGCTCAATAAACATGTTCAGAAAGAATGAATCTGCTTTTGTATTCCTTTAACACCTGGAGCTAGAATAAAAATGGATGAAGTTTCAGGCCATGGAGGAATAAATACAAAATAAGGAGGTTAAGAAATAGCACTTCAGCAAAAGCAAATCATGTTTTTTGAAAAACTAGTAGTATTTAATCAGAAAATTCATCTTTGATAAATAGAACTTTTTTTCCTTATAAAGTTTTTTCTTATAAAAAGTATGTGGTTTTGTATGGAACAGTAAACCTTTCCTTCTTCATCTGAAAAATAATTGGAAAGCAAATTTTAAAGTAAATCCTACAATATTCAGTAATTATTTCCATTAAACATTACAAGATCTGTTGAATAATGAACCCACACCCAGTTTGACAGAACACTCTGTTATGTCCCACGGCGCAAAGAGAATTCCGTTTTCTCTCGGCCTTTAAGATGTGGCCCACACGCCAAGGCCCCAGGCAGCCTGCGCCAATACTGGAGGTCAAAGCATCCGTGGAAGTGCAGCCAGCTATATACCACAGAGCAAAAATGCGAACATGACTAGGAACAGCAGCCATTGCTGGGATTCCAGAATGTTCCCAGACATGTTCTGAAGGCAGCTTACAGCCGACATTGGTACGTGTGTTACAAGAGGAGCTGTTCGGAATTGAGCACAGCGAGAAGTAGTACCTGGCTTCCACGCTTAGAGAGAGAGCCCCTAATATGAAGTGGGAACTTTGCTTGGGTTGGCAAAGAGGATGTGGGTAAAGGAGGCTGGAAGGAAGAGAAGGCTAGGGGGGAAAAGGGCTTTTCTTTCCAGTAATGTGGACTCCCAATGGCTCTGCTACACTGTCACTGCTCACAGCTTCCTAGGGTTGGATGGTAAACAGATGCATGTGCCCTTTTTCCAGAGGGCGATTTCAAAAACAGAATCCATTCAGAAAGACATTACTAGAGTTTTTTAGAGTTTTACCTTTAGTCTATGAGAGTTGGGGAGACGACATTATTGAAAACACATACTTCACTCAGGGTTTACTATATAATTTGCAGGGGCCAATGCAGAAATCAAAACATGGGACCCTCAAAAGAGTACCATTAATGGCATGGCAACAGAACTTGTCTTTTTTTCAGCAGTCTCTGTCTTGACCTATCATGGTGTTTATTTGCTATGTAATGCTGTTCTCTGCAGGTGGGTGCAGACCCTCACCCTTTCTCCCCACCTGCACCACCACCTTACTGTCTCCCATTGGTGACTCCCCCAGGGTTAAAGTGCCTTATCCCCTAACCCACTCCCTAGAGCACAGTAGTCAATTTCCCCCTCCCACAAGCCTGCCACCTCAACCCATGGACCCCAAGGCATTGCAGCGTC
Organism: Tarsius wallacei; assembly: GCA_963574415.1. Classification (NCBI taxonomy): domain Eukaryota; kingdom Metazoa; phylum Chordata; class Mammalia; order Primates; family Tarsiidae; genus Tarsius; species Tarsius wallacei. Next base: position 25,463 of record CAUYQG010068549.1, read on the forward strand.
TGCACTGGGATATACTTGTGCCTGAATGGCAGTGGGACGGGGGCTTGCCACTGCCAAATCTCCCACTGAATGCATAGTGGCACTGCCAGCCTGTGTAAGGACTGCTGCCACACTGTTTTGCCAGGTAACATCATGGTGGTGTACACAGCCAACTCCCCGCTGGAGGCGTAAGATAGCTGAAGTCGCTGAATAGGAAGTGGAAGGCAGCCCAGGCAGCAGGGGCGCTGCGCTGGGGGACCAGACAGTCAAGAACCGAACTAGGGAAGGGGGTGGGAAGCCAAGGTACGAGAGCCCAGGCTCCAAGCCCTCGGTGCCTGCTCCATTATCCCATAGGACCTCATTTACAAAATAAAATGGAAAGATAAAATTATTAAGAATTCATGACAGCAACAGCAGAGCAGTAAACTCCAAAGACAGGGTGCCCTGAGTGCACGGGCCACCTGCTCGTGAAGCCAGTCCTGACCCGACCCTTGCACTCCCAGCCCCTGCATGCTGACCACAACTCTGATGTTCCAGGTAATCTCATTTCCTGTGGTCATGGCAGAGTTGGGAGCCACTGTCCCAAACTAACCCTGCTTCACGCTCTGACAAATTCTCTCCCTGACATTCAAGCAAATATTTAATAAACTATTTTTCTTATCCACTTGCCCCAACAGCCAGTACACATTGTTTCCTAGTTTAGCAGACCTGTTAGACATTAAAATTGTTGGCATTATTGCTTGTAGTTTTTTCCTTGCCTGTGTTTTATATGTGTACCCCACAGAGAAGTTTAGTTTAGGGTGTTGTCTGTTCACTGGTTTAAGGTTTGGCAAAGGCTTGGTTTTGAAGGAAAGCCTGTCCATGTGCGCACACACATTTTCCAGGGAATTCATCATGTTGGTAATATTATCTGTACAGGAAGTGCTATTGAAAAATCAGGACATCATTTGAATATATTTGAATATGTTGCTTTCAAGTAATAAAGTTAGGTCCCATTAGCTCTCAAAGGGTATCCAAAGTCAAACCTTCAAACTAGCAAGGGGTTTTTCTTTCCTTTTGAATGTTCTACTGAGCTTTACCATGAGAAGAGGGGGGCAGGAATAACTTTCACCAGATGAGTTGTTACATTGTGGTAAAAAATACCAGAATACTTATATGCCAAGAGGAAAGACACTTTGGCGTAGTGGTCAAATATACAAGCTCTGGAGCCACCCTGCCCCTTGTAGATTTCTTAGCCTCTTGGGGATTTCCTATCTTCAATGGGGTGAATAGCAGGTGACAGCACCTGCTTTACAGGGTTGCTGTTGGGATTTGAAGCCCATTTCCCTAAAGTACTTGGCCCAGCACATTGTGGGTGCTCAAAAACATTACGTCATCAGATAATAGGCTGATGAGAATTTTCATTCCAGCATTTGTTGACAGGCTACTTTGTGCCCAGCCTGGTGAATGGAACTTAGCAGGGGCAAATCTGTGGCAAACCTCCAACCCTTGATTTTGTCCCTTCTTTCTTGATGGAGTGCCCTCCCCCATCCCCCGCAGTGGCAGGAAAAAAGGCTTGGGATCAGATTGTGAGAGATCTGGGGACCATGCTAAGAATTCTAGGCTTTCTCCCCTATGTAGATTAAACCTACAGGTTTTTCAACTTACCTGGGATACTACTGAGAGAGAGAACATGACGAATAATTATGCCAGAATGATGGGTGTACACCATGATTGTGCTGGATAAACCAGCACCATTAGAACAGAATCAACTCCTGAACCTGGATAAATAATTTTTTTTCTCCTGGATATTTTCACCATAGGCAAATAAAGACTTTCTATCTTGATAAGAAGCTTTCTGGATAGTCACTACCATAGCTGTGGATACAATGAACCTGACTCTGGAGTCCATGAGGGAAGGTAAGACTCAGCTGTGTCCCAGAGCTTGCCATCTGACTGGTGAGATATGTCACAGATGAAACACACAACAAAAATCATCAGGGAACAATACAAAACAGAATATAACCAAATGCTGCTTTTTCTGGTAAGGCACTTGGTATGATCTGCTCTGCATGTGTCAGACTGCATTGGAGTGCCCAAGGAAAGTAAAACATTTAAAGGTAATGAATATATGCATCATTAGAAAAGTTGATGTGACTCTATTTCCTGGTTTTGAAATGTATCCCTAAAAATAAAGGAAGTCCTAAAGTCTTAATATAGCCTTGTATATCTGTTCCAGATGACCCTCTAATGTATCATTTTATTGGCAACTGTCTTTCCACTTAAGACTTTTCTCCATAGCAAGACTCTTGCAATGAATCTGAGATGCCATCTCCTTTTGGCCCATGACATTAGCCATTTTGGGGACCTTTTTAGATATAATTGAGAATGGCCTTTAAAAAGTTAGATTTTGGTCTCAGTGCATTATGCAATACATTTGAAAAAACTTGTGCTTTATATTGAAATAGTGTGAATTTGTTTTATTGTATTTCCAAGAAAAGATAGACTTGGAGACAGTTTATCGTGTGGTGAGGTCAAGTAGACCATGAAAACATTACAGTTGAGTCCAGTAGAAGAAAATAGGGCTTTGAAAAGATGTTCTTTCTTCAAAACGTGATGAAATAGTCATGTCTTATCAAACAAGACCTTTCTGGTATAAACTCAAGGTGTATAAGAGCTGGCATATGTTTATTTAATAAATTGACACCTACTAGGACAGTTTCTTTAAAAATCCCTTGTGAAGCTTACTTATGAAGTTCTGCCAAATTCTGTCCCTTGGAGAAAAATCAAGTGATTCTAGGATTCCTCATTTTTTTTAATGATACATTTGGACTCATCCTGAAGATTTAAAGCCAAATACTTCCCAAGTGGTAAATCAATTTCCAGAGAAATAACTAAGAATTAGATGACATTTTGAAAATAGCTTTAAAAGAGAAAGAGATCTTAAATGGTACCTACAATCTGTTTCAGACTTCCTAGGTCTTTCCCTCTCCTCTCTCCCATTCATTCATTCATCTGTTGTGTTTCTAAATTAGTGGCAACACTGAGGAGAAAATAATTTTTAAAAAAAATCTAAGACTTCTAAGGTCTTTCGCTCCTGGGAGTTTTCTATATGGGTGAAGTCTGGGGGCAGACAAGACAAACATGCACAAAACCACAAAACAATTGACTGATATTGAGAACGATGGTTAAAAAAAAAAGTACAAAGTCTCAGGATGTTCGTGGAGAGGGACTTAAATGTCAACTGCCCTGGCCAGTGATGTCCTGGTGCAGAGTAGATGTGGTAGGACTTGATGGATGGGTAACACGTAAAAAACAGAGATAGTGGTTAAAGGGGTGGAAGAGAAAGATTTGGGGACACAGTAAGTGCTTTACATATTTTAATTCGCTTAAATCTCAGTGAGGAGGTGGCCATAATACATGCTCTCCCCTTCTCCTCTTTTAAAAACTGCTTACAGGACATTATAGAAGCAACATATCAGGAACTTGGGGACTTATGGCCTGTCCTATAAAACAGATAAAATTTCCCAAGTTTTGAGAGGAAGTAGACGACAATTGTTCAGAGTTCAGACTTCCTGGGTTCAAATTCTGGACCTGCTAGGTACTAGCTGAGTAACTTTACAAAGTTGACTTCAACTCTTGTAGCTTCAGCTTCCTTATGGATAAAAGGGAACTAATAATAGCAACAACCTCTTAATAATGGCCACCTCTCGTCTGCTTTTTGGAACTGCCTCATGTTCACCCCGGCAGCTGTTTTGTTCTCTCCCCTCACAGCCTCCTGCTCTTTCTCTAGGGACTCTGCCAGGTAGAGGGGACTCAGCTGGTTCAATGGCTGACCCAGCATCATCTCCTTCTATTGGTTTCTCCTGCTTCTTTTTTACCAGTTTTTTTAGTGTACTTAATTCTCTATATAGTTCCCTTAGTTATTTATCTTCAACCTCTATTTCTAACTATTTTTCTTCAATGAATGCACAACCACTTTCCTTGTGACATTTATCCTTCAGTGAAATAAACAGTAGCAATTGCTATTATTTTATATTTCATCCCATTTTCATAAAAATGCTTAAACATTTTTATGACAAAGAGATGGAAAAGAACAGCTCAAATTCTAAGGGTGACCATGACAAAAGAAAGTGTGTATACTTCTTCCTGCTTCTATACAAATAGAAAACCTGAGGGCAAAACTTGTCATGGGTATTAATAAACTATAGGAATATAAATTGCATTAAAATTTATAAGTATAAAATTTATATTTATTCATATCTGGATCAATAATTGTAAATAAACCTTATTTTAAAAATTTTTGAAAATTAATTTTCCCGTGAAATTCAATAAAGGGAGAAACTTCATAATAAGAAACCGATGATTAAATTTTCCCTGAATTTAGTGAGATAAAATTACCATCAGTTAAGTAAATGAAAGCGTCATGCTCTTATTTTGATCTATGTTTAGTAGGCCACATCAAAATCGATGTTCTTGCTAAAAACTGCTTTATTAGAATAAGAGTTTGGAAGATTGAAATTATAGATGACAGACCTTTTCAGGTGTATACGTTTTGGGGAGTCATTATGTTTTCCTTTGGAGGTCATAGCTGTGGAATTCTAAGAGGTGCCTGACAACTCTCTCTTGACTGAGGTCATCAGACAGGCAGATTTGACACAGAAATCTCCCCTTGATGATTAAGAGGTAATAACAACATTTGGCAAGAGGTGTGTGTGCACCAATGACTCTACTTCACTATCTTCTATTTCTTAACCTTGTTTTGAGAGTTGTCCCTATCAACTATGCATGGCTAAAACAATCTGCCTCTACAATTTTACCAACACCACCTGCCCATCCCACAGTAGAAAGCAAAACCACAAAACTACCACTTAGACCAAGGTTTTTCAACCTAGGCACTAAACTCTTAGAGGTGACCAGAACTTGAGTAGAGATTTAGCCCGATCATTATTAGTAACTGAGACCAAGCTCAGAAAAGTTAGGTCAATTATCTCAGACCACTTAGGCTGTTATAATAGCAACTGATAAAATTTATAAAACACACCTACTTTGTACTAGAGTCTATATTAGCTGCTTTATATGATTTAGCCATAGCCTTCATAATGCTTTTGGAAGATTATTCTCTATTTTATAAATGAGAAATAATTCAGAGAACTCAAATAACTCACCCCAAACTACTCCACAATAAGTTGTTGTACTGAATTTGAACACAGGTCTGTCTGATTCAACAGTACCTAGATTTTCTTTCCCCGCATCATGCTGCCTCTCAGGTGGAGACTGATATTTTGAGAACATAGACGTTAGCATCTGGTCCAGAGCTTTTTCAAGACGCTTCTAGACTATCTCCAGACCAGAGCATGAGCATCACGTCCTCCTCTTCACTAGAGCCGGCATTGCTCTGAGGAGTTATCAGCCAAAGGACAACTGGGGAGTCTACTCAAGACGGCAACCAAGAGACTCATGGCTGAGTGTGAGAACTGTGCTCCTTTAAGGAAATGAATGTGAGGGTTAGCAGCTGTGAGAACGTGAGAAGACATTTGCCTGTGCTAATTCCTTTTGAGGCATAACACCTGGTTGGAAGATAAAATCTTCAGTTAGAATTTGTAGTAGTGGTAAATATATTTTATATAGACACACACACACACACAGGTGCACACACACCTTTCCTGCAGCCTTTTCTGCTAAAATAACTCTTTAACTTGTACTACGTAATTGACAGACTGTAACTGTTTCTTCCCAGGTGACACTGATTAAAGTATTTTCAGATGTCAACAGAACATCATAAAGTATGAGTCTTTAAAGTTCAGTGTTGAGAAAATTCTCATCTTTTACTTTATTGGATGTTTGCAAAATTAGCAGCTGAACATAAAAGTAAAAAGCAAAAACTTAAAATGTAAACCAAAAGTGAGAACATTCATGATGTGAATGAAAAAAATAAAAATAAAGGACACAAAAACCTACAGGATATAGTCAGTGTAAATCATGCTTTATCACATCATGGCAGGGCTCTGGAGGTTGCTAGGATTTAAGCTACCTGGGTAAAATACTACTTTTTTCTACTGCTCCAATTAACCTTGTACAATCCCAGATCGCTTTTTATAAAAATTTCATATGAATATTAATTTCCAAGATGATGAAAGAAGGATTTTATGTTTTTGCTTTGGCATGTGAGACCATAAGTGACTTGAAAACACATCTCTGTCAATATTTAATAGATAGATTGGAAGATAGATATTAAAATAAATGTAGAAATGCTTAGAAATGATTATTTAGTGAAAGTAATGTTCCACAGATCACTAAATGTTAGCTTGACTATTTCTGAATAATCAACGCTTGTCATTGCAATAGTAACATGGGAAATGATGGTAAGCACGTCATTAAACAAGTGAAATATGTTAGACACGGTGGTGCTAATTTTTTTTAAAACTGAAAGTAATTTACTGTGTTTGGCTGTAGTTCAGGGCTACTGGAAAAAAAGACTACTATCCTATTACAAAAGCAAGTAAGAGGAAGAGCTGCAAGTGTTGATTCTTTTTCCACAAGGAAATAAAAATTCTTTGTCCTTGTATAGCTCCTTGTACTTCAAGGAACTTCATTTTTTCACTTTATAATCATGAATTCACTAACCAGTCCACAGCCCATCTGTGAATAAATATACCTGCTATAGATGAGCAGAATTGAGAATGATCACACAGCAAGCGGGTGGCAAAAAAGGAATAAGATTGAAACACAAATTTCAAATATACAGCTGAGGCACAAGGGATAATGCTTCCCAAAGGTTGCCCACATCCTAATCCTCACACCTGTGAAGATGTGAGGTTGCATGACAAAGGAGAATTAAGGTTGCAGATAGAATTAAGCTTGCTAATCAGTGACCTTAAAATAGGAAAAGCAGCCTGGATTATCCAGGTGAGTTTAATACAATCACAGGGGTCCTTGAAAGTAGAAGAAGGCAAGTGGAAGAGAAGACCAGGGTGCTGTGCTGTTATGTGACGTAAGAAGGGCTTGAACCACTGTTGGGGACTCTGAAGTGGAAAAGAAATGTGGCAGCCTCTAAAAACTGGAAAAGGAAACAAACAAACAAAGATTTTCCCCTCAGAGCCTGCTGGAGTACAGCCCTGTCTAAACCTTGATTTTAGCACAGTGAGACCCATGAGACCCACAACTACCACAAATAAGTTTGTGTTAATTTGTTACAGCAGCGAAAGGAAACTAATATACAGATGCATCATCAATTAGGAACAATTAGTGCAACGTAATCATGGAAGACTATCAATAGTCAAGCAACCAAAAAATGACATTTAACTTGGAACACAAGTCCATTTTGTGAAGTCATAAAAGTAGAAGCAGACAGAATTCTTGGCTTAAAGAAATATGAAAAAGAAAATATGTAAGAAGAATATTTTTTTCATTTCCACTAGATCACTAGAAGAAAAAGGGGATGAAACAAAAGAACACACTGATCCAAAGGGTGAGACAGGAATTTTTAAAATGCAAATTGGTATTGTGAATAGTGTTACAATAAATGTGTGCAACAGGTATCTTTTTTGTAGAATGATTTGGGTTCCTCCAGGTATATTCCCAGAAGGGGGATTGTGGGGTTGTATGTGAGGTCAATTTTTAGATCTTTTAAGAATCACCAAACTGTTTTCCACAGAGGTTGTACTAGTTTATACTCCCACCAACAGTGTAGAAGTGTTCCCTTTTCCCTGCATCCTCTCCAGCATCTGTTGTTTTTTGAGTGAGCAGAAACATGGAACCAACCATGCTGCCCATCAAAAGTAGACTGGATTTTAAAATGTGGTGCATATGCACAATGGAATATTACACAGCCATAAAGAAGGGCAAAATTAAGTACTTCGCAGCAACTTGGATGGATTTAGAGTCTGTAATACTCAGTGATCTATCACGGAAACAAAGAACTGAGCACTACATGTTCGCACTCATAAGTGGACCCTGAACAATTATCATAATTCTATAAGAAAGGGATTGGCAGTAGTGGAAAACTGCTAGGGGAGGAAGCAGGGGGTGGAGGGGGGGCCGGCATACTTCATCAATAAGGGTACCAGATCTCAAATCAGGTGATGTGGGGACCAAAGTGAGGCTCAAACTTTACCTGTACAATGACCATTTGTATACCCAACCCTGAATTGTAACTCACATCTTTAAAATAAAAATTAAAATAATTAAAATAAAATGCGAATTGGAATGGCCTTCTAGGAGTTCTGGAATCTTTGTCTCTAGGATTCTTTAAGTTGTATGTTGACCAATCTATTCTATGCACCATGAATGGCGTAGATATTTGCTTGCCTGATGACAGAGTTTAGATTAAATAATCTCTCATGACCTCCTCCAGCCTAAATATTCTACACAGATTCTACTCAATTGAATATTGAGTCTATTCAATTTCATGCCACAAACATGTATTGCCTAACTACTCAGTATAAATTATTCTTATATGAATAACCAAAGAAGACATACTCCCTGACTTTAAGAAGTTTGCAATACAATAGTTAACCAAGGCGAACAGACAAACAACTGTATTCAAACTAGACAAGAAGATCATTAGGGATGGATAAGTGACATCTTGATTAAAAACTCATTAAATATATAAAAACCAATGCATTTTTATTGATCCCAAAGCAAACAATCTTTGTCATCATTGGGGGTCATCAGGACACCAATTTATAACAAGAAAAATGTAACCTGTCTCTTAAAAACAGTATATATGGAAATAAAAATGCAGATGAGAGAAAATTCTTCTTTATCATTGGCTAAAATAGGCAGAAGGGGTGACAGAATTAGAAAACTGCCATTTTACAACCCCTGAATAAAATAATGTCATCAACAGATACTAAAACTGTGAGGTAAAAATTTGATGGGGAATTTTACAATAGAGTGATCAGGCTGAGACCACCTAAACACACACACAGTCTTAGAATTACTACACAGAACAGCCATTATGTACCACTTTTTGTGTCATTGGAAAATACATAGTACTACGTAGAAAGTATTATATACCCCCCTCCAAAAAAGCTGGAATTCAAATTGAATACAATCTCCAGATCTATTGATCTTTTCACAGGAGATACAGGGGATAGAGGAGCCAGTTCAAAAAATACAGAATGGAAGCAACCAGTTAAATATGGACATTTTGTATGATAAATGACCCCATTTCTCTAGAAAGCATGACATGTAAAAAGGGAAGGAAGAGGATTATTACAGAATAAGGGAAACTTAAGAGACATAATCAAATGTATCATACAGACCTTATTTGGATCCTGATTCAAACAAACCAAGCCTAAAAAGGCATTTTTAAGATCACCAGAGAAATTTAAGTATGGACCACATATAAAATGATATTCTGAAAGTATTGATGTGATAAAGACATGGTGTTATTTAAAATATTTTTTTCTCTTATAGAGCTACATACTGGAACATTTTCAGATAAAAATGTGTCATCTAGTTTTGCTTTAAATACTCAAGCAAAAAACAGGTATGAAAAAATACACAGAACAAGATGAGCAAAACAATGGTGTGTGTTCAAGCCGCATGATGAGACATGAGGGTTCATAGTATTCTCACTCCTTATAAGATGGAAATTTTTCTTAATAAAAAATGAAAGGTTGAACACAATAATAAATACATAAAAGAGTCCCTACTTCATTTAATCAAACTTTATCATGGAAACAGTGAAAGGTTGAAATATTAGTTAGTGCTAGAAATTTTCTGAATATATTTTTAAGTAATTTGATAGAAACAATTTGACATCTATCACTTTAATAATTGAATGTCTTTCACCTCATATGGAAAAAAAGGTTACAATTGACCAAATTCTCTATTTATATGCCCCCTCCCAAATCTATCATAAAATATCACTCCTAATGGCCAATGAAAAATGGGAGTAGATCTACCTCTATTTGTGTGAGATAAACAAACAGCTTCTGGTCACTTGATAGTAAGGAGTGAATATAGGGGAGAATGTTTGTAGGCTTCCCTACGAGACTTCTCTATAAGAAACAAGAGGCTTCCAGACAAATAGATTCATCTTCAGCAATCCCTGAATATATGAATAAATGCCAGAGCTGATATAAAATAGTTGAATGTACAGAATTAAACTTCTCAAGTTCATAGAAAGGCTTTTTAGCAACAATTCTAGCCCTGGAACAAAATATAAATCTCATATTAGACTATTCAGAAAGTCTTTAAAAGTATTCACAATAGAGGATCCCTTAAAAAAGAAAATTATTCTTTAAAGGATTTTACTTGTAACTAATTTGTCTGGAGAAGACTTGTAGGTGACCTACATCCTAAAATTGCATTTTAATGTGATTAACACTTTCAAAGAAATATACAATTTTATAATACATAGAGAAACTTTAAGCTTTTAGCCTAAAATACTCTACATTTTAAGAATGTAATATGTATTTTTTAAAGCTAGACATCCAAAAAGCTATGGTTATAATCTACCAGAAAAAAGTAAAGACACAGGAGGAAGGATCATTAGTCCACATAAACTAGGTTACTGAGGTCTAAACCCAGGTATTTCAGCTAATTTTTTCCTTGTGCATTTTAAAGTTATGTGGTCAGGGAAAAGGAAGATGATTATTTCCTCCTGCACTAAATTTTTTAGTGAAAATAATTGTACTACGGTTGCAATTATCATGAAGATGATCTGGGTCATTCTGACGTTTCAGTTCAGCGAAGGAAGTAGCCGAACTCCTGCCACCCACCGCTGCCTCTTACCACTCTTCCTTCCCAGTCTGACACCCAAAGCCCTTACCAACTACAGCCTCGGTGGACTTCCCTTCCGCCGGAAGAGGGAAGTACTGGTTTGGAGAAATGTTGCTGCCGTATCCCAGGAGGAAACCTTCAAGCTTTACGTTTGGACTTGGACGCAGGAACTTCAAGAAGATGGAGTCACTCGTGGTGTTGATGTGGACTTTCAGATTTGGTTTCTTACCTAGCGATGGGAATGAAAACATGGGTGGTTACTTGGCGTTTTTCGCATCCCACGCAAACTCCCAGCAAGGCATGGTTACTGGATGCTTTGTTCTGGGAAAATATGCCACTGACTTTGCGACTCAGCATCGCAGCACACATACCCAAATGCCCCGAATCAGCCGTTTTCTTTGAAATTAAGTCAGTTTTCTCTTTGAAATCAGAAAAAGCACATAAAGCAGCCTAGAATCAAAAGTAAGATCTTAGTGCTCAATACTTGGTAGTTATTATCCAGCAAGTGGATGGAATTGGGGCCATGCTGGCTATTTACAGTCGATCGGATGCTTCGCTTTATACTCGCTGTTTGGGTATGGTGAAAGGAGCTGAATTTTCTTATTGGTAGAATTAAATTGCAACAGCCTGGAACATCCCAACCTCCTCCATTCTACCCTCAGTGCCACACCCAGGGGTCTTAGTCATTGATAGAGTTGGCAAGGGAGAGAAGAAGGACGGTCCTGGCAGAGGGATAACTGAGATGGTGGAATAAGGAATTCCGGAAGGCAGAGAAGGGTTGAAGAGGAAGATGATTAGATCCATTGGGAGTTCACTGGGTCAGTGAGGCAAGTACATGGAGATACCCAGCATTGAGTAGAATATCTAAGTGTGATGCTCTGGAATGGCGAAGGGACCAGACCGTCTGGGTGTCATTAGCCTTGTAAGTGATAATTGAATGGATTTTCTCAGGCTGGAAAGTGAAAAGAAAGACTTTTTTTTTTTTTTTAACTACTAAGGCAACAGGCACAAATAATCACACTACCCAAAGGTCTTGACAAAGCTGCGAGAAAACACACTGTCTTTTTTCTTTGGAGCCAGAAGGAAGTGGGTTCAAACCCCAGCTCTGTGATTTATTTATCACAGTGGCCTCTGGCAACGCACTGAACATGCTTGAGCATTAGCTTTCTGGATTGTAAGTGGCGAGTAACATCTTCTTGCGGGGTTATTTGCAACAGGGGTCCTCATCCCCGGACTGTGGACCGATACTGGTCCACAGCCCGTTAGGAACCAGGCTGTACAGCAGAAAGTGACAAGTGAGCGGAGCTCCGCCTCCTATCAGATCAGCACAGGCATCAGATTCTTAAAGGAGTGCAAACTCTACTATGAACTGCTCGTTGTAGAGATCTACGTTGCCTGCTCCTTATGAGAATCTAAGGCCTGATGATCTCTCTCCGCTCTCCTTCCTATGGAAAAATTGTCTTCCATGAAACTGGTCCCTGATGCCAAAAAGGTTGGGAAGATTAGTTATAGTCCAAATGGTACAACCTTAAAGCTGGCATGTAGTAATTGCTCCGTAAGTGCTTACAAATACTGGTCCACAATCCCTTAGCCGTGATTCAAACATCCAGGACACTTTGTATCTTCATTTTTGTAACTTCATCTCAAAATCATTTGGTAACAAACTCCATTCTGAACCATCATGGGGTAATTTAGTCTTTCTTTAATCCCACTATGTGAACACTCACATGTTTCACTGAAGAAATGTGTTTAGTTAAATGATACTGATCAAGATCCCACTGAAGAGGTTATGCCATATATTGTCTAGGCATCCTAGTTATTTTCTAAAACACTCAGTTTCTGGATTCCAATCATGTCTGGCTTCAAGAGTTCTAGATAAGGGATGGTGAAGCCTGACTTATTTTCTTTCCTGATTCCCCAAATATTTGATATTTTAAAAATATTGTGCTTGTTGAGAATGCTACATTTACCAACTTAATAATTCACATTCCATTTCTCATTAAAGTCTTAGATTGTATTAATACCAATCATCACATCTGTATAGCATGGTCTTCCCGAGATCATCACACTGAATTTATTCTACTCCAATCAAAGTCAGCCCCAGCAACTTCAATAAAGCTATGAAAAGGACTCAATTAGGCCTCTGGAAAAAGAAACACAACTCTTTATTGGTAGTGGGGATTATTCATCCCTCAGCAACTAGCACCTTCGTTTTCTTCTATGTGCATAGTACTTTGTACCTTCCAAGAACTTCATGAAATATTTATAATCTTGAATCTAAGATTGCTAATCTTACACCTGTGGCAAAACTGAAACCCAGAGATATTGAGTGTCTTATCTAAAGTTTGAGAAAGAACCTTACAGCTCATGTAGTACGATTCTTCCAAATGAGGAAATTGAGGCCCCTGTATGTTGTCACCCTGAATGTTAAATGCAGGGTCACAACTGTATCTCATGTTCTCATGAGGCTAAACTCTTTTGCTCTTTTTTCTTTGAGAACTTTGTCATTACCCAGCATAGTAAGGAGCAGCCAAGCCACAGACCGTAATGCTCAAATTGATGTCAACTGCTGATGCATTGTGCTTAACTTCACCAGATTTTGATAAGATTTTATATTTCAGATAAAACACAGATTTTGTCCAAGCCAAGTTTTTTCCTTTTTTTAGTAATGTGCCTAGGTTAACTCTAGAGTTACTCTATCATGCTCAATAGAACAGAACCAGTGTAAGTCAAGCTCATATTCTGCTACTTTATAAAGTCTCACAGTGAATCCAAACACAGCTAACCTATTTCCACCACTTAGTTGGGAAGGAGATTTAAGAAATTTTTGTGCACTTAGGCTGTACTCATGTTTGACAAAGAGCCAAGAGTCACAGCATCATCATCACATTAGACCTTTGCTTGTGGACTCTGGCCTGATGGACCACATTATTCCTCCCCTGGGAAAGTGGAAAAAATGGCTACACCAAATGAAAGAAAGGAAGGCTGTCTACTTTCCCAGTCAAAGTAGAATGATCTACTCCCTGTACACTGGACTTTTCATGACTCCAGTCTTTTCCCTTTTTGGCTAACAATGTAAGTCAACCAATATATCCATAACATATAACTTTTTAAAGGAATTGGCATTTAGTTGTTCTACTTTCTCTAAAATTTCAATTCATAATACTCCCTAAAGTTAAATTTAAAATGTTTTGAGAGAAATACATGTAGACAAATTTCACCTCAATGCAGAATTATACTCTTAATATTTTAAGACCATCATCCCAGTTCTTTTTTTTTTTTTTTTTTTGACACGAGGTTTCACTATGTTGCCCAGGTTGATCTTAAACTCCTGGGTCCAAGAGATTCTCCTGCCTCAGCCTTCCTATAGTAGCTGAGATTACATGAGATTATAGGTACATGTCACCATGCCTAGCTCCAGGTCTTCACTTAGAACTAGTAAATAAAATCTCTTCACTGTCTTACCATGCATTATTTCTTCTCTTATCACTTCTCAACATATCTCATTTGTATAATCCTCTCACATTCTGCAAGGCATATGAGGTTCTGACCCTACATCTTTACTCTGGCTGCCCACCCAGTATGAATTCCCTCTCTCTTTGGTTGACCTTCTCTACATATCAACTCATCCAGTTATTACCCCATTAACCTTTTCAGTGGTCAGCAAACAGTCTAAGCAAGTTTTCCCCCTTCAGTCTAAATAAGTTTGTCAAGTGTTTTTTTTTTCAAATAAATATTTGCTATTTTATACTCTTGGAAAATTTCTCCAATATTTGGGGGTATGTCTATGTGCCTTCTACATCAGTGTTTAACCTTTGATAATATATTTGTTTTCATTCTGAGTAATTCTGATTTAATGGCTTAGAACACTAGTCATGTAATGACAGTTATCTTTCAATAGTTAACATGAAGACCTCTGGTGAATGACTTCAGGTGGAGATCATAGAATACAACACAACATAAGCTTAACTAGTACAATATCCATAAGTAAAATGATATATATGTCACTCTGAAAAGCCCAGGAGCGGAAAGAAATAAGAGTACTGGAAGAAAATGTGATTGTACCTTATATGGGAACAAAGCCTATGTCAATAGGAGTGAGAGAAAATAAAAACAGAATGTGGGAAGGCACACCGATAGGCAAAAAGATTTCATATTGGCAGAGTCTTGGATGATAGTGGTTTCTAATCCTCTGTTTGCAACAACTTAGGGTATCTCTAAGTTATTTTAAAATTAAATACATGATTTGCAGTGTTCACAACAGTAGGCAAGGTAGTGAGACTGGAAAAGCAGATAAAAAGTGGGGTACTATAAGTTCAAGGAACTCTCTGGATCAACCAGAAAAGGCAGGTTGCTGTAGGGGCAGGTGTTGGGCAGACTTTTAATGTTGACCCCAGAATTCTTAGTGACTGTGGTCAATACCAGTCAAGCTCTGCAAAGGAATATAGCCCTAATATACGGTGCTTAGTGACACCAGCTAAACTATCATGGACATCCAGTCATGGACCTGTGAAAAAGAAACCACCATTACAATCCATTCATTAGAAGGAATTCTTTCATATTTAATCCTTCATAAGGTTATCTTACATTTTCCAAAATGTTTCAGATTGTGGTTTCAATTGTTGACATCAGGTTGGTCAAGAGGACAAAACTATTTCAAGAGACAAACTGCAAAATATTAATGTTCTCTTCTAAATAATACATATTAGTGTAGCAACAATAATTAACTTATATTCAATTAGGCAGACTCTAACAAATAAACTAGAAATATTCTAAATAGTAGGTTTGGGCTTAAACCAAATCTGGTACAGTATTAATTTCCATTAGACACTAAGTTAAAAAATAGGTATAATACTTATGTCAAGAAAATAGTGACTCATTTCACAATTTAAAACATAACCCTAATCTTATCTCTAGCATGTTACCCAAATCTTATCCATAATATATTCCTCTTTTTTTGTACACTTTTCACCTGTAATGCCAACCTCTAATCTTACTCAGCCACTTATTTCATTATACAAAATCAAATTTCAAGATATCAAAATAAATCAGTTTCTATCAGTTGAGGTATGGCATGAAACATGATGTGAAAACCTGATAAACTGGACTAGATCCAATTTTACAAGTTTTAAATTTTAAAAACTAACAAGAAAAAGAAAAGGCAAGCTACATATTGGGACAAAATGTTTGTAATACATACATCTATTGAAGGACTTATATTGAGAACACATAAGATAATTATTTCTATTCAATAAGAAGAAAAAACACAAGAAAAAGGGGCAAAAGTTTGAAATAGATTCTTCACTAAAAGATATATGAAAAGATACTCAACATCAGGGGCTGTCAGATGTTTTCTGTAAGGGGTCAGTTGGTAAATATTTTAAGCTTGGCAGGACAGATGTTCTCCACTGCAACTACTCAACTCCACCATTGTAGGACATAAATAGCTATAGGCAATTTGCAAACAAATGGGCATGACTGTGTTCCAATAAAACTATATTTATAAAAGTAGGCAGTGGGCTAGATTTGGCCCGCAGGTCATAGTTTACCAAATCTTGGTCAACATCATGAGTCAATAGGGAAATGCAAATAAAAATCACAGTGAGATATGTAAGAATGGCTAAAAGGCTGTGTAGGCAGGATTGGGTACAACTGAAACTCTCGTACATTTTGAGTATGCATGTTAGGTGATATAACCACTTGGGAAAAGTTTTGGGCAGTTAGCAAATAACCTTCAATTTCATTCTTAGGTATCTCCCCGGGAAAAATAAAGACATAGTCTGTGCAAAAACTTGTATGCAAATATTCAAAGCAGCATCAAAGTGAAAACAAACACAAATGTTCATCAACAGTTGAGTGAATAAGCAAATTATGACTCATCCATACAATGAGATATGATTGAGCAATAAAACAGAACAAGTTACCTATGTATGCAACAACATGGTTGACTCTCTTGTCTGGCATGCTACCATACCACTGTAGATTGGCCTATGACTTTCCTCATCTCTATGACAACCTTATACAGACTGTCCTTCTGATGGAAGGTCATTCAGGCAGTGTACCATTACAGCATTGGTGGAAGTGGTCTTAAGAGTGTCTAATATTATTATTCACCATTCAACAAATGGTATATATATATATGGCAAGGCATTTTTAGGCATTATTAATGCTCCAAGAACTGACAATGCTTAGTTTTAAATGTGTTTCATGCTCTTCTTAGACAATGGATTACAAGTAGAAAGCATTCCAGTGTCTTTATAGTCACAATAGCTTATTAAGGAGCTATCAAGATGTCACATCTCAAGATTATGTATCAAGCAGAGTGGTTACTGTCTGTCAACACATTCAAAAGCTTCCAGAAAATCATAGTTGATGGCATAGATTGTATTTAATTAAACTTTAATGCTAAGATATACAAACTATAATTTTAACATAGGACTTGGCAAGAACTTAACATTTTCTTTAATTCTCGGGGAGTCAAAAAGGATCCTGTAACATAGGCTTTGTGTTCAAAGGACTCTTTCTATCCTGCTACCATGATTCAGGGAAAGGTATTAGAAGGAAAAATGGAGTTTCAGTAATTTTCCTGGGACAGTCAAAGGGCAAAAAGACTGGCCAAGGGCAATTAGATAAGTATCTTCAGTTTTTCCTGAGAGGTACATAGACGTGTGTAGTCTTTAGTCTATCTGATGACTTTTCTTACCAACAACAACCTCAGGGCCAGTGACACTAGTGGGAATTTTCCACAACAGAAAAACATGGCAGCTTCAGCGAAATACTTTATAGAGAATGAAGATTAAATGTTATTATTAATGAAGTAATACTAGACATTATTAAAACTGTTCTCACAGTGCTGAAGTAGTAAAATGTTTGAATAAGCTTCCATCAGAAGTAGAGTTTCTATAAGGTGGTTCTGGAGTTGAAGGAAATCATGGCCCATTCTGCAGTGGCATGATGGCTTTCCAGAACAAAGTCGATAGAAGAAATTAAATTGCTTTGGTGGTGGAAGTCATTGTGGAAGGTGTATGAGTGCATACGCACATGCAGAATTGTAATTAAAAATACTCATGGAGTAATGGCTAGGCAAATCCTTTCTAAATTTCAAGAATGTATATTCCAATGACCAGTTCTATATAACCCATGGTATTCTGGCTGTCTGGATCTCCAGACTGGAATTCTTTTTCAAAATCCCACAGCTTCTCTATCACTTTCTTCCCAACTCCTTTGGAATGGAGTTTTGCTGAGGCCCCAGTTATTTGAGAACTGGCAAATAATGAGTGCACAGTAAACAGGTAGCTGCTTTACAACATGGCATTCCAGAAAGAGGAATGTCACAGACAGTTCACGCTCTGCAGTACAAAACTCTAAATGGCACCATTCAATTTATCTTTTATTAATGAGACATTCACAAAAGCCACACAAAAATAATTGCTACTTACACGAATGATTTGATAAGGGTAACAACCTGCCCTTCCCTAATTTCTCCTCATAGGCTTCAAGTCACTCCACCACCCTGCCTTTCTTTCTGTATGCCTTTGATTTGTATCTTCCCTGCCTCCTAATTCTTCTGACAGTAGCAATGAGAGCTATTGGTAGAAGGATGCCTGGTCTAGGCTGACTAGGGACTCAGCTGTAAACACTTTGGACATTGTGCTCCCTGATTTATAAATGAAATTACTTCACCATATATATAAAACCTAGATGATGGATCAGGAATGTAAAGATCAGTAGAGGAAAAGAGATTCTGGGAATTCAGGAAATGGTGAATTGGCAGCATACAGCTTCAGAGGTGAACAGAAAGCATTCCTGTTTGTGTTCCATAAACACAAATCTGAAAGGCAAGAAAAATATTCTGATTAAAATCCTGAAATAAAGCAAGACTTTTAGAAATGTACAGAAAAACTGAATTGAAAAAATTGCCCAGAAAAAAAGTGATGACAACAGTCCCATAAGCCACAGGAACTGTTGCCCCGGTGCCAGGGAATGGGGGCCTTTAGGAAAACTGAGAACTTGGGGTCATTGCCTTGCTAGACTCTGGTGTGACTGTGTGCTCTTTGAGCTATGGCTGTCGCCATGCTTCCTGGCTTTGCCCCCCCCCCACCTTGAGGAGTTGAATCTTCTCTTTTCCTTCTCTTTCTCCCTCTAATTTACTTTTAAAAACTACATTTTTAAATCTAAAAAAAAAAAAGAAAAAGAAAAACTGAGAACTTGACTTTATTCATACATGATCATATGTTAGCAAGAAGCTCGAACTACAGCATTCCGTGATCTCTGCTCTGGGGCAAGCAGAACATCATGTTCCCTCTCCAAGATGCTTATGAGACTGCCAGCTGGAGGACATGCTGCCACATGCAACATGTGTTCTCAGAGTTCAGGAAATAGGAAGTACCAGCTCACCTGGAGTGCTCTCCTCATATACATAAACTATTCCCATCGATCCACAACCCCTGGGAGTCAGCTAGTCAGTTTCTTATTAGGACATTATGATCACCAAATACCCAGAGGGTGGTTGCTATTGAATTTAGAAAGAAATTCCATTTTACCAAAAGTCCAAAGGGGAAAATCTTCTCTTCCTAATTGGGCACTTTATATCTGTTTGCTCAGCTGTTTGTATAAGTGAGTTTCATTTCAGCTCAAACAACCACAGTTTCCACCTTGGTCAGAATTCCCAGCTCTGATTTCTCAGGCCAATACTTCACCGTCTGGAGAATTTGGATGACTGAAGGAGACAGACTGAACCTGCCAATGTTGACATTTCAGCACCACTTGGCAAGGCTGAGAGTTTTGCCAAAGGAGCAATAACTTTATTACCTACTTTGTAACCTAACCAACAGTCAAGCAGGAAAATTACTTTTCGTAGACTACTTTCTAAGTCAACAGTCTCTCATTCTTAAGAAGACATCTCATTCTGAGACATACACAGATATCACTTGCACACGTTTCCCTGATTTGATTCTGCTGAAATGACTCTTTAAAGTTTGAAGCTTGGGGGCTTTTTTGGAGGGTGGGGAGGGTGGAAAAGGCAACCGCATTGCAATCAACCACCATATACAGGCATTTACTATAAGTTAGGAAGTGGGGGTGGTGCCATGGTCAACTTCAAATGATTAAAAAAAAATAAGTAAAATTTGTGTTTGCCTTGGGAAATATGTATTTTCCTACTAATCTGATTTTCAATTTTTATCCACTCATTAACTACTAGATAGTAGGTATTAGGAAGACAAATTCAAATATAACATTTCTGATTGCAAAGACTGGGCATTCTAGTAAATTAGGCAGATGAGTAAGTGAAAGGGCAAACTGAGGCAAAGTGGGCTGGTGCCATGGAATAATGCAAGATTGCAACAAGGGAGAAAGTAGAAAGAAGTAAAGTTTATTATTCACCTTTCACAGATGGAAAGGGGACAATCATTCCAAGGCAAGTGTGGCACGGCAGGCTAAAGACTAGGACTATTTAAGGGTTCTAAAGCAAACCCCTAAAGCTAAGGGGCTTAGACCTGGAGGAGGTTTGGGCCAAAGGGAGTGTGCAAAATTGTATGCTTTGGTTTCTATAGCAGTCACATAAATTACGTATCTTGACATTGCGAGGCATCAGCATTTCATGACCTGAGGTGGTGGGTTGGGGTAGACACGGTTGGGTAATAACAATATATCAGTAAGCATGGCTCCCGGTGGGGTTCTGGAGGTCAGCACGGGCAGCTGATAACAAAGTATTAATATAAATGCCTAAAAAAATAAATTGTTAGCAGGCAGGACATGCTCAAGGGGTTCCGTATAATCACTAATTTCTAAGACTAAAACATTCTTTTCATTAGTGATTGCGTGGCAAAAAGCATACAGGGCATGCAGGCTGTGCAGAAAGGAGATTTCAAAGAGTGAGGCCTAAGCAAAATGGCTGTGCTGTTTTAAAATGGCTACATTAAACTAAATATACTGTACACTTTAAAGGTTCCCTCCTTTCCATAAGTTAATTGTTTTAGTCTTGTATGATTAGTACAGTTAGTACAATGCAATTACAATTGAGAAACTCCAAGCCAAGCCTGATAGAAGGAGTGGAAAGAAAAAATGTATAAAGTGTCCCTTTAGTTTTGTTTAGTCCTGGAGATAGCTTTTATTCCATGAGGACAGCCAAATACAGGTAGGGAAGTAACAGAGAAAGTACCGAGATGTCAAAGTCTGTTTTGTAACACCTTTTCTGTACCATTTTAGAAAAATGGCAGACTCTTAGTAATTATTATATTTTTAATACATATAAAAGAAACCCAATAGGGTAAGGAATTTAACAAAACTAATCTCCCCTTTTTTGTTCTTCACTCGATTTTCATGAAAATCCATGGAGATGATTTGATTTACATTCTCATGTTATTTAAAGTAAGAAGTGATAGCAAGAGGTGAGACAGGTTCCGTTTCTGGGCTCTGAAAGTGTGATCCCCCCTGACTA
The DNA here is from genome assembly GCA_963574415.1 of Tarsius wallacei. Lineage (NCBI taxonomy): Eukaryota > Metazoa > Chordata > Mammalia > Primates > Tarsiidae > Tarsius > Tarsius wallacei. Next base: position 46,596 of record CAUYQG010068549.1, read on the forward strand.
CAGAATCAGCCTCCCCTGGGAACTGGTGAGCTGTACAGGTTCTCAGACCCTATCCCAGATCTGGTATTGAGTCGGAAACTCAGGTAAGGGCAGCAATCTGTATTTTAACAAGCCATGTGGGTAATTCTGATGCATACTCAAGTCTGTGAACCATTGCTCTTTGTAAATTCAGTGCATTGAAAATAAAATTAAAGGGCCCGATGTCATTTGAAAGACATTTACAGATATGCAGTACAGTATGGGGAGAAAAATCTTCAACCACAACGCTTAAATTTCCTATCATGAGAATTTTACACATATGTTTGGTTTTTGAACAACTTCTGTGAATTTGGGTTCTTGAACATTATAATTTCTGAAACACATAAGGCAAAATGTTTGGAATATTACTGTGACTTCTGAACATAGTTACGGGTCTTTAAGTCTAGCCAATGTATTTAGAGACTTAGAAGCAAAGATGAGTTATTTTTCTGACATTTTATTTAAAAATTCAAACATACAGAAAAGTTAAATTATGCCATGCATATCCATAGAGCCACCGCCAAAAAGTCAATGATTACTAGTTTTATCATCTGTATTTTCAACTCTCCATTCCCCTAACCATCATGAAACCCATCTTATTTTTTAAATGAATTTCAAAGTAAATAGCATTTTAGTACTCTCCATTTCTAAATACTTCAATATGCATATTATTAAATGGAGTTGAATAATTTTTAATATTTTTTCTTTTGAGATAAAATTTATATACAGTGAAGTAAATAAATCTTAACTATACATTGCCTGTTATTCCCAAATACCGTACAAATCTATCTAACCCAAATCTTTTTTAAGATTTATATCATTGTCAACCCAGAAAGTTTCCTTATGCCTTTTGTCAGTTCATTTCCACCCCAGCCTCCCAGAAACTATCATTCTTATTTTTACTACCATAGATTTAGTTTTGCCATTTTAATGATATGTTTTGGAAGATACTGGCATCAACTTGGCCTTTAACTGTGCTTGCCCTTAGGTCACCTCTTTAAGGCTCATGTTTCTTCACTGTAAAATGAATTGGAGAATCCCAAATCCATTCTCAGTCCAATATTCTAATAGCTCTAACATCTCCTCTAGACATCTCTTCCTATAATGTACAGGAAAATCCAAATAAATTGGAAAAGTTTTATGGAAACACCATCCTAATAATTCTAGATTATATTTCTTTTTCATAGGACTCCCAAATTGCCCTTCAAATATAAAAAAGAAAACAACTATTTTCATAGGCATATGGAAAGAATGTGACTGTCGCATTTAATTTGAACAGCTTTAGGGAGATATAATTTATATGCTATAAAATTCTTTCATTGTAAGTGTATTTTAAGTGTGTAATGATTTTAAACTTATAGGAGTTGTTAAATTTTCAGTAAACATGTAGAAGTTGCTAAAGTAAAAACTGGAAACAATCCAAATATTTATAACATTTACTAAATCCACCACAATATATTTTGAGAACATTTCCATCATTCTAAAACATTCCTTTGTATCCATTTATAGTCAACTTCCACTGCCACACTTAGCTTCAGGCAACCACTGGTCTACTTTCTGCTTTTCTGGTAATTTGATATAAGTGGACCTATACAACATGTAGCCTTTTACATCTGGTTTCTTTCACTCAGCAAAATTTTTATGAGATTCATCCATCCATGTTGTATCACCAGGTCATTTCTTTTTATGGCCAGACAGCATTTCATTTTATGGAATATACTACATTTTGTTTATCCATTCTTCATCTGATAAATATTTGGATTGTTTCCAGTTTTTAGTTATTATGAATAACGCTACTACAAAAGTTCATGAACGAGACTTTGTGTGGACATACATTTTTATTTTGGGGGAGGTAAATACCTAGGTGTAAAATTGCTGCATCATATGGTAAGTTTATGCATAGATTATTAACAAACTGCCAAAATTTTCAATTATATATTAGCTGTTAAAATTGTGACGATTTCTCTTGCTTGAGGACAACACCAACTTATGACCATCCAGAAAATGAGCTATATTGTTTGATCACTTTTACTAAATATATGTTATATAATAAAATTAATTATTTTAAGCCCTGGAACCTCTGTCTTTAGTCATTAATGAAGATAAGATTGCTTATTTTGTTATAAGAATTATTTTAAAATATAGCAACTCCAACTTACCCAGAATGCAAGAAATAAGCTTTCTGCAAAACAATACAATAATCATTGACATTTTCTAGAATGACTGTAATACAGGATAAATTATTAAATTGTCTCAATCTTCCATAATTTTCATTTCAACTTTAAAAATATTTCAGTTGATACTAATTATGTGACTATTTGTCCACCATAAAATTATCCAGTTCTAGAGAGATTAACTTTATTATTATTTATACTTAAAAATAGAGTGAAACTTGATATAAACTTTGGCCTTGTGAACCAAATGCTTCAGTTGGACTCTTCTGACTACGGAAATTAATAGCTGTGTATAGTGAGTGACTTGAGCTACTTTAATAATTTTTTTATTATTTCTTTCTCATAGTTAGAATTAGAACATTTCAAATACCTAAAATGTTTTTCAGTATTAATACAATATTGAAATTTCTGATTTGCATATATCTGGTATGTACCTATCCGTTACTAGCATCTCTGATAGTTTGTAATTAATGCTGTATTTTGACTTTTCTTGGTAAGTGAAAGAAAGTCAGAATGGCTTGACATCATCACCTACTGGTGACGTTATTAAAATTTCCCCATCTTACATAATGGGTGTGGCCCAAGCTTAAGACCAGGTGCTTAAAATAGATTTTTATAACATTTACAAAATGTTGGCAAAATCTAACTGAATGAATACATTTGAAAAAAAAAGTCATCCTGCCGGGCTCTGTGGCCCAGCCTGTAATCCCACGCTTTGGGAGGCTGAGGTGAGTGGATTGCCTGAGTCCGCGGGTTCGAGACCTGCCTGGGCACTTGGCAAGACCTCATCTCTACGATAAATCAAAAAATTAGCCAGGCGTGGTAGCACGCGCCTGTAGTTCCGGCTACTTGGAAGGCTGAGGTGGAAGGATCGCTGGAGCCCAGCAGGTCGAGGCTGCGGTGGCCGGGAGAGGCCACTGCACTCCAGTCTGGGCGACAGAGTGAGACTCCAACTCAAAAAGTAAATAAATAATAAAATAAATAAAATAAATTTTAAAAAAAGAAAAAAAGTCTTCCTGACTTTAAATTACAGAAAAAAGAAGGCTGTCTCATAACTATTTTTTATGTGACTAAGGTTTTTTTTTCCTCTTTCTTATGTTTAAAACCTAGGAACTGCGATGAATTTCCCCACTCCACTCAAAACCCTAAACTTGGAAATGAAGCATTGAGAATGTTCTTTGAGTATTCCAAAGTACTGTCCATGGGAGATTGTTCCTTAGACACTGAAAATGTGAATATTGTCATTGCCACTGGTCACTCTATGCCCCAGGGTGGGAAGAATAAATTTAAATTGTAAGAAAGAGAGGACAGGAAACACAAAAGACAGGAGGAAGTTGAAGTTGAGATAATAAAAACTTTTAGGTAGTAGAAGCTATGAAGCTTAGAAAAAAGATAAAGAATAGAGGACAAGGCAGTTTATCGGTAGCAGAAAATTGACCCAAGGGAACACTAGAGTAAAAATCAAGACTGCATTTTTGAGGTACCCAGAGCTCCCATAGCCCCGTCACTGCTGTGACCTGAGGAGGTAGCAGATTTAATGGATGGGTAGGAATTAGTCAGCCAAAGTGTATAGATGAGGTGGAGAGGGAGAACAGAACTGCATTCTCAGACATAAGGGATGATGGCGTGAGCAGAGGTGCTGAGGGAAGAAGTAGTTGGTGGATTTAAAGACTCTAAGGAAGGTCAGTGTGGTGGGTGTAATGGGTTGAGGGTTGTGCAAAGAAGTTGCAGGAAACAGGGGTTAGAGCATGCAGGGCCCTTGTAGATTATGTTGAAAAATGTAGCATTGTGCTAGAAGCAAACCTAAAGTACTTCCCCCCATTAAGTCACACACACACACGCGCACACACACGCACGCACACCAAATTTCTGAGAAATGAATAATGCAAAATTCAAATCTTAGATGATTAAAAGACATATCCACATGCTAGAAATGTTGTCTCACAATCTCTTAGCAACAAGCAGCTCAAATGCTCAGAACAAGATTTGATTTAAGCAGAAAAAAAAAGACTTTATTTAAATGAGAAACACCAAAGATATCTTACAAACAAATTGTAGTTTAAATAGAATTCAATCAATAAAAGTTCCTCCTACAAACAAAATATCATTAAAATCAGTTGTTATCAGCTCTGTTTTTGGCCAAGAGCTAAATGAAAATAAAACAATTGGCTTTTAATCATCTCAGTTGACAGGAATGGCCTGCTTACAACTTACTACACAAATACTTGTCTGCCACAAATCACTCCTTCATTTCACTGTCCATCCCAGGTTGGTAGTACATTTTAATCTCTTGTCTCCATACCACAATAATAATTTCTGCATTGACTTTTACTTAAAAAATTATACAGATAATACTGGTTTGGTACCTCTTGCCTAAAACGCTTGGGACCAGAGGTGTTTCTAATTTCAATTTTTTTCTTGGATTTTGGAATATTTGCATTATACCAGTTGGACATTTCAACTCTGAAAATCTGAAATCTGAAATGCTCCATTGGACTTTCCTTTGAGTGTCATGAAAGTACTCAAAAAATTTCAGATTTTGGAGCATTTCAAATTTTGGATACTCCAATTTGGGATTCTCAGCCTGTCACATTTAGAGTACACATTTACAGAGTTCAAAAGACAAAAATGTTTTAAAATTACCCATTATCTAATGTGTGGAGAAATCTTCTGTAAATATTTTTTAAATCTCCTTTCAGGCATTTTTTCCTGGGTATAATGTACATGAAATTACAAAAATAGGGTTATATTCTAAGTGCCGTTTTCTAATCTGTATTCTCTTTGACATAAACATAGCTTCATATCTTTATTTTGAATGACTGTTTTAATTAATTCACAGGGATCTTTCTTTGATAATAAACTAAACCCCATATCACCTCAGTGAGTTAGCAGAGTTTAACAATCATCTCAATAAATTACAACTGAATTTTTTTAGAGAAATTTGGATTTCATTTTAGAGATGAAGTACTGATTTTTCAAAGTTTAGCCCAGTTTTTTTTAATCATGTTTGAGATCTGTTATATTGAATCCATATGATGATTTTATAAACTCGTATTGTTCATGAGATTGCTAACATTTTTGGCTATGGAAATGCTGATATTTCTGTCTTTTTTGTGTGAGGGGTCTCACTGTGTCACTGGAGCTAGAGTGCAGTGGCATGATAACAGGTCACCATGGCCTTGATCTCCTGGACTTGGGCGATTGTCCTACCTCAGCCTTCCGAGTAGCTGGGACTACAGGCATGCACCACCACACTTGGCCAGTTTTTTGATCTTTTGTAGAGATGATGTCTTGCTATGTTGCCTAGGCTGGTGTTGAACTTCTGAGTTGCAGTTCTCCTGCTTTAGCCTCCCAAAGTGCTAGGATTACAGGCATGAGCCACCACACCCAGTCTCTGTATCCTTGAGAGTCTTCATCTGCTCCTACGGGGAGGGGCTTTAAAGAAGACTGTCATCTTTGACAAAACTGCCACCATCAACCACTGGGGAGAGGAGAGCCTATTAGTAAATGATGCCGGGAAAACTGCTGACCACATGCAGAAGATTAAAACAAGACCCCTACCTATCACCATACACAAAAATAAGCTCTAAGTAGATAAAAACCCTATACATAAAACCTCAAACTATAAGAACCTTAGAAAATACAGGAGACATCCTTATGGAAATTGGAACTGGCAACCAATATCTGATTAAAACCCCATTGACCATACCATAACAGATAAGATAGACAAGTGGAACCTCATCCTGCTTACAAGCTGCAAAGCCAAAGAAACCATTAAGAGAGTGGGGAGACAGCCCACAGACTGGGAAAAAATATTTGCCAACTGTATATCTGACTAAGGCCTAACATCTAGAATCTACAAGGAACTCAAACGTGCTGAAAAGAAAAAAAACAAACAGCCCCATTACAAAGTGGGCAAAAGATAGGAATAGACAATTCTGAAAAGAAGACATACAAGCAGCAAACAGATACATGAAAAAAATGCTCTGCCTCACTAGTTATCAAAGAAATGCAAATTAAAACCATACTGAGATACCGCCTAACTCCAGTCAGGATGGCCATCATCAATAACTCAAAACACAACAGATACTGGAGAGGATGTGGGAAAAAGGTAACACTTCACTGTTGCTTGAAAGTGTAAACTAGTACAAACTCTGTGAAAAACAGTTTGTCAATTCCTAAAAGATTTAAAAATCGACTTTCCATACGACCCTGCAATTCCCCTTCTGGGAATATACTCAGAGGCGCTCAAATCACTCTCTATGAAAAAGATCCCTGCATATACATGTTTATTGCAACATTATTCACAATAGAGAAAACATGGAACCAACCATGCTGCCCATCGAAAGAGGACTGGATTTTAAAAATGTGGTATGTATACACGATGGAATATTACATAACCGTAAAGAAGGACAAAATTATGAACTTCGCAGCAACTTGGATGAACTTGGAGTCTATAATACTGAGTAATCTATCACAGAAAAAAGAACTGAGTGCCACATGCTCTCACTCATAAGCAGACCTTGAACAATTATCATAATACTATAAGAAAAGGATTGGCAGTAGTGAGAAACTGCCAGGGGAAGGGGGGCACACCTCATCAACAAGGATACCTGCATAATGAACATTTGTATACCTAGCCCCGAATTGTACCCCACATCTTTAAAATAAAAAATTTAAAATTAAAAAAAAATTAAATTAAAAAGTAAAGTGGTAACATCTAAAAAAAATAAGACGGTATAGTGGGAGGTTATGGGTCACAAGGTTTGGAGCTAAAAAAAAACCTATGTTCAAGTCTCAAGTTAAACCCACAACTTACTTTTGTTAAATTGTATATGAATAATTCACTGACTGTCAAAAATGTCACTTTTTCCCTAATAAAAGAGGATTAATTATAACTTCCCTCTCAAAGTTGCTAGGAAAATTAAATAAAACAGTTTCTGAGAAGCAATTTATTTGAATACTTTTCTTAAATTGAAAATGTTGTGCTTGATAGGAATTAATACTATTATAAACAAATGAGTCTCCCCAAAGAAACTGTATTGTGGATAGAGACTTGTGTTATTTCTCAATGCACTCAATACATTCCATATAGAGAAGTGAGCCACATGTTGAGGTCATTCAGAGGAACACTGACTAATTAGAAATGGGTGAGTCAGGGATGGTATCATAGTAGAAATGGCATTGGTTAGCCGGGCTCGGTGGCTCAGCCTGTAATCCCACGCCTTGGGAGGCTGAGGTGAGTGGATTGCCTGAGCCCACGGGTTCGAGACCCGCCTGGGCAAGCGAGACCTCATCTCTACAATAAATCAAAAAACTAGCCGGGCATGGTAGCGTGGGCCTGTAGTTCCAGCTACTTGGAAGGCGGAGGCGGAAGGATCGCCGGAGCCCAGTGGGTTGAGGCTGCAGTGGCTGGGAGCGGCCACTGCACTCCAGTCTGGGCGACAGAGTGAGACTCTGACTCAAAAAAAAAAAGAAATGGCATTGGATCTGGGTCTTAAAAGTCAAGAAGGATGGCCAGG
>CAUYQG010068552.1:0-50904 GCA_963574415.1 Tarsius wallacei
ATGACTAAGCAGATAGATACCACAGCCATCTATACCGTTAATAGAGAGAAGGGAAAGGAAGAGGGGAAAGGGAAACTAAGATCTATTAAAGCCTTCCATTAGGCAAAAGATATGAACAGACACTTCTCAAAGGAAGACATCCAAGCAACCAACAGACACATGAAGAAATGTTCAACCTCACTAATCATCAGGGAGATGCAAATCAAAACCACACTGAGATATCACCTAACTCCAGTCAGAATGGCAATTATCAATAACTCAGAAAATAACAGTTGCTGGAGAGGGTGTGGCGAAAAGGGAACACTTCTACACTATTGGTGGGAGTGTAAACTAGTGCAACCTCTGTGGAAAGCGGTGTGGCGATACCTAAAAGCTCTAAATATTAACCTCCCATACGACCCTGCAATCCCCCTACTGAGAATATACCCTGAAGAACTCAAATCACTCTATCAAAAAGATACCTGCACACATATGTTTATCGCAGCATTGTTCACAATAGCAAGAACCTGGAAGCAACCATGCTGTCCATCAAAAGAGGACTGGATTTTAAAAATGTGGTACATTACACGATGGAATACTACACAGCCATAAAAAAGAACAAAATCATGAATTTCGCAGCAACTTGGATGGAACTAGAATCTATAATACTGAGTGACCTCTCATAGAAACAAAGATCTGAGTATCACATGTTCTCACTCATATAGTGAACTTTGAACATCCAATATAATACTATAAGAAAATGGCTGACAGAGATGGGAAATTATGGGGAGGGGGGAAGGGAGACGGGATTAATGGTAGTCAATATCTGTCTGGAGACAGGAAGACACCTCTTATCAACAAGAGCGCCTGAACGAAGCATATTTGTATACCTAATCCTTAACTGTACCCCACAATGTCATAATAAAAAATACTGATCACAATAAAAAAATAAAAAAACAAAAACAAAAACAAACAAAAAGCCTTCCATGTGAAAATTTACAAACTCTATAACAACCCAAGGATGCAAGCATCACTGCATCACCATAACTAGATCACTAGTCAAATGACTCTTGGGCTTATACAAAAGGGAAGCCAGATTTTATTGCAGGTGAATCTGACTTCAAAGACCATTTGGGTCCTGAATCACCCACCAGTGGGTTGCCAGTATCTGAAAACGATGCCACTAGAAATTAAAACAAAAACAAACAAAAAAGAAAATAAAAACAAAACAAAAAAAACCTTAGATAAGGAATTATTGGCTTTAAAAATGCAAACATCCCTGGGTCAAATCACATATCAAACCATTATCAAGTAGTAAAACTTTTGCTAGATTAATTTGTAAGGAAGCTAGAAATGTATTTTTGAAGGATAATAGAGGATGGGCTAGAAGGAAAGAGGGAGTTCCAGGGACAAGTCAGTGTTGGCCCCCACACGTCAACAGTTCAGAGTGCCATAGGGGAGTTGGACGTGTCAGAAAACCCATTGCTCCCTCAGATGCAGATGAGAGGAAACAGATCTGGCACCATTACACCAAAAAAAGGAGAGTCTTCTATTGCAAGCCCAGGGCTGCTGGAAGGATAATGGTTGTCTCAGTCCACCTTGTCTTGGGAGATGCCACCAACCCCAAGAAGTAGAGCCATGAGTCAGTAATGCAAAGGATGCGATGATGTAATGAAATTGCCCACCAGGCAGGATTTCTCCCCTGGTGCCATGTTCCTGGCCACAGTTTTGTTATTCATGGGACACTCCAATTCTTCCAAGGGGACTCTGGGGCTGAGGTGCCCATCCCTTCTCCTGGCTGCTCCAAGGTCTAGGCTATTCCCAAAGCTGTGTGCTTTTCTAGTGCCTACAGCAATGCAAGGTATGGGCAGGCACCCCCATTTTCCTCCTCTGCACTTGCCCACCTTTCTTTAGTATTGTGCTATTGATCTTCTTCTCCCTCCTTTCTATGTGATACTCCTGCCCAGACTTTGGATTTGCTGTGAGTGAATTCTCCTTAACGCCCTTCCCACTCTCATCTGAGGGCTGGGTGTTGTACAGCTGTGTCCCTCCTATATGCTGCATACTTGACAGCAAGAAGGATCTGGATAAAAGAACCCAAGATATAATAAAGTTTTATCTCTTTGTCAAATCAAAATTGACAGAGAAGCAACATACTAGCCAGCCTCCTTCTTTCCTTCCTTCATAGCCAGCCTCCTTCTTTCCTTCCTTCAAAACTCCTTTGAAGGAAAGCAGTTTCCTCCTAGTTTGCTCAGAAAGTCAAAATTCACTTACTGTCACAAATATATTCATTACTCTTTAGAAAGTGTGATACCCATTCTGAGTGCCATTCTGAACTCAGTTCTTGTTTCCCAAACATCGTGTACTTTCCTGCTTTCAGCCTTTGCTCATGCTGTTTCTTCCACTGCAAGAGCTTTCCTCCACATACCACCATCAACTTATCACGCTTCCTCCAGGGCCCATTACAAGCTGTGGAGCTCATTCTGATCCCAATCTGACATGTACACTCCTTCCTTTGAACCCTAAAGGGTCTCAGTTTATATTTCCCTTTTTTTATTTATTCATTCCCCTTTGCCCTAGAATCATTTTTGTTCTTGTCTTATGCCTACTACAGTGTGTTAACTTCCTTGAAGGGAAAGAGCTCATCTCTATATCACCAGCTCCACTTTCTGCTTATGTTGGGATTTCAATATTCAAAACATAACCGGGCTTGGTGGCTCAGCCTGTAATCTCGTGCTTTGGGAGGCTGAGGTGAATGGATTGCCTGAGCCTGTGGGTTTGAGACCCGCCTGGGCAACTTGGCGAGACCTCATCTCTACAATAAATCAAAAACCAGCCGGGCGTGGTAGCACGCGACTGTAGTTCCAGCTACTTGGAAAGCTGAGGCGGAAGGATCGTTGGAGCCCAGGAGGTCGAGGCTGCGGTGGCCGGGAGCGGCCACTACACTCCAGTCTGGGTGACAGTGAGACTCCAACTCAAAATATATATATATATTCACAACATTTAATTAAACTTGCCCAAGACTATCAATTAGGTTCCACATGTTAAGCTCCAGAAAATATTCTTATTGAAGTAGATACTTTATGATCTAGAAGGGATTACATGATTTTATGTGTATGTGTGTGTGTGTGTGTGTGCGTGTTTGTGTATTCTCCTCAAGCATATTTAGAATTTATACAAAGGTCTCAAACAACGGTCACATGGATCTCAAATGAATGTAAGTAAATTATTTCTTTCCTGAGGTTATCTTTTGAGAACACTATTTTTTAATCTAAAAAGATTTCGGGTGGGTGGTCACTAACCTACTTAAATTCAGAAGTCTTAAAGGATGAAATAATAAACCCAGCAGCTCACGGCTGAATTTACCTTGACAATGTTCATTTTACAATTTTTTGCTATTTCCCTTTGTTTGTTAGTATACCTGCATTCTCATTTTGGGCTAGAATAAAAATGCTGATAAGAAAATATGGAAAGGATAAGAATTTACTGCCTTTCTTCAAAAAGAAACAACTCATGGGAAGCATTTCTAGGATAATCACCTCCCAAATACATTTATAACAATGTTTTGCATGTCCCTGGAAGGAATGGGAGTGAGAAGCAGCATTTGAGAGCATAGGGAGAAAAAAAGAACCACATACAGCACAACTCTACTAGGATTTTCCCTCTACTCAGAGAAGCAACATGTTCCTGTTTTTGAATCCTCTACAAGGTAACCTGAATCAATCCTCTTAACCTCCCAGGGCCTCAGTTTCCTCAAGTGTTAAAAAGAAAACAGCAGGAAGAGAAGAAGGAGGAGGAAGAAAGGGAATCCCTCTAATTCCCTCATTTACATCTCAGAGCTGTTGTGAAGATAGAATTAAATATTGCTCACAAAAGTTCCTTGGAATCACACAGTTATAAAAAGGTCAAGTGGTGTTATTACAACCTGCCCGCTTACCCTCCTCAGCTTCTTCTGACATGTGTTTCTCTTGCTAAAGCAGAAAAGGGTCTCAAGAGAGGTAAACTAGTTGTGATCGTATTCCAGTAAGATTCTTCTCTATACCTGCTCTTTCCAAATTGACCATATTCTACAAAGAAAATGTTCAGATCTCATAATAATTGTTCTATTTTACACGTTTGCAAAATTTGACACCACTTTAAATGAACGTTAAGATATAAAATAGAGAGCTCTATATCGAAGAAGTGAAGATTAATAAAAATCTTGTAAGCAAGGTCATTAGCATTTCTTTCTGAATGGTTAGGGAACTGACACCTATTTTTCCATTAATCCTGTGGTTTTGTTTTCTATGATGCCATTATATTCTTGGATTGCCATATATTAACTATTAAGGATTCACAAGTACTATGTGATAATCATTAGCCTATTCCCTACCTTCCAGTAAACCACAACTTTTTTGCCTCTTGCCATTATATTATTTTTTTACCTCCAAAAATGTACAGGAATATATAACAAAATAAATCATTTTTCTAGTAGATGTGGAAAAAGAAAGAAAGACAGAAAACCCTTTGGCTGATTACTAGGCCACATATAAACTGAAGATTTTTTTTCTCTTCCACCAGAGAGAGATTGCCATATATTCAAGTTCTTACACAGTCTCTTATTTACAGAAAACTCTCTCAAGCACTTTATTTTGAACAAAGAAGCATTGTTTGAATGAAGACACTCCAGTCTAAAACAACCTCAGTCAGTGCTAGTTTGGGATGCTTTAGAAGGTCAGCTGATGGAACTGGCTATTTTAAGAAAGCAGAGAAATTTAATAAATACTTAGACATTATCTCTAGGATGATGACTTCATAATTGTTTGTATTAGATGTCATTGTAAACAAGCCTTTTAATGATCTCTCTTAAAAATAGTTATATTTTGGAGATCCCCAACTGGAGATCCTCAACATATACCTGTGAAAGGAGAGCCAGGAAAAAAAAAAAGTCTGAAGGATAGGCACAGAGTGCTAGGGCCTAGGATTCAATTTACAGAAAAAAACTTACATGGTACCAAAGACATTCAAAGCTATGCAATTTAGATGGTAGGGAACAGAAGGTACTTTGGCATGCAGTTCTTGGGACCTCAAGGAAGCTCCAGTGACATCAAAGACATGTCAAAGATGCAAATACAAGCTTTGAATAAATTATTTCAAGAAAGTGAACAAGAAAACATTATTTCTAAACATATCATTGATGTTATCTTTTTTCTTCTTCTCCAAAAGTTCATATATTCAAGGTGGCCCCTTTTTATCATTGGGAAACTGGGGGAACCGGCCTTATATCTGATGGAATCACTATCTCCACCCATCTATGATATCTGGCAATAAAGTAGACACTAAACTCACAATAGTGGGAAAGTGAGTCTGAGATTACGCAGAATATTGACTTTAATGCTCAGTACTGGAGTTTCAGGAAGAAAAAGACACCAGGGTCAGTGTATTGTATCTTAGAGAGACCAGGTAGTATATTTTGTACTTTTGCTATAATGAAATAATTCCATGCTCACATTTTCTATTAGAGCAAACAAACAAACAAAAAGTTACACTAACTCTCAGAGAATCTGTTCTTAATTCCAAATTTTGTGTACTAACAGAGTGACGGGGCCCTAAAACAACAGCTCAATGGATGAAGGCCAAAAAAAAAGTCACTGTGAGCTTTTCTTTTAATCTCATATCTTTGCATTCTTATTATTTTCTGCCAAGACCACCCATTTACAATTCCTTGAACAATTCCTGAAAGGAGGCTTGGAAATCAGAGAAAAACTGCCCCAAGAATGCAAACTCCTCATAATCTAGTCTCCACCCTATTAAGGTCCCATTTCACATGACCCTGTGATCAGCAATGAACTGAGTACCCTCAATGAGACCCAAAACCAAAGCCACTCATTTCTGAATGTATTCCCTTTGTGGCTCATAACTAGGACCCAAGTCAGTTGCATAAACATTTATTAACAAATACTGAGTTCTGGCAGCTCTAATAATAATTTTAACTCATTCGTGACTGCTAATGTGAATTCAAGTCATTCCAAATTCTGTTCCTGGTTGCCACTGACGTGAATACATCTTAGCAAATTTTGTTTCTAAATGCTACAAGGTTGTCATATGTATGTGTTATTATATTTTGCTTGAAAATGAATAGTCAGGCAAGGAGGGAGAAAGTTAATTGAGATAATTATCTGATATAAACTGGGCAATGTTATACTGATTAATATAGTTGGTAAAAACTGCAAGTTGGTCATTATTTTGTTGCAATTAGTGTTCTATATTTATATTTTGATATTTCAGGGCTTTCAAACTTCAACATTAAAAATAATTTATTATAATTGTGGAAAATGAAGAAATATATGCTGGTGAGATTTCTGAGGTCAAAGGTGAATCCAGTGAACTTATTAGGGATAGTGAGACAGATTGTGATGTAATGATGCAATGTAAATGAAGAAATACAATGCAGATAATCTGTGACAGTGAATCTAGTACTGGTAAGAATGAATCAGACATTGAGTGGGCAAAATATGATCCAAAAAGAAATTTAGAAGTGTTTATTGTTAATTCCGGTATCAAAGTATTTTCAAATGATCTTCAAAGTATAAGTGAAATTGTCAGACTATTTATTGGAGATGATTTTATAGAAATGGAAAAAGTCTGAAGGATAAGTACAGAGTGCTTGGGCCTAGGATACAATTTACAGAAAAAACTTACATGGTACCAAAGACATTAAAAGTCATGCAATTTAGATAGGAGGGAACAGAATGCACTCTGGCACACAGTCCTTGAGGACCTCAAAGATGCTGCAGTGACATAAAAGATATGATGTCAAAGATGCAAATGTAGGCTTGACTAAATCATTTCTAGAAAGTGAACAAGAAAACATTATTTCTAAACATATTAGTTGGTGTTACTTTTTTTTCTTCTTCTTCTCCAAAAGTTTATATATTCAAGGTGGTCCCTTTTTATCATTGGGAAACTGGGGGAACCTACCTTATATCTGATGGTATTACTACCTCCACCCACCTATGGTATCAGGCAATAAAGTAGATGCTAAACTCACAGTAGATTGCAACTGACACTAACAGGTATTATGATTAGATGCACCACAGATATAAATGTCCGAAGAAGTTTTAAAAAAGTAGAACAATACTATAGTGTCTAAGTTGAAAAAATTTCTAGCATTAAATATTTTGATAGGACAAGTGAAGAAAACCACAACACATGATTATTGGTCAACACGTCCATCAATTGCAATGACTTTCTTTTAAAAAATAATGACACAAAATAGATTCCTACAAATTTTGTGGTGTTCACATTTTTTCAATAATGCAGAAATGCAGTCAAATCCAAGCAGATTATGCAAAATTGAACCCATAATAAATTATGCTTTAAATAAGTTCAACACTGTGTACAAACCTAACCCAGAACTTTCCTTGGGTGAATCCATGATACCTCATCATGGAAGACTGTCTTTTCACGTTTATAATTGAATAAAAATACAAAGTATGGAATGCTAGACAGAGTGATGTCTGAGGCACATACTGGATATGTCCGCACATTTCAGCTGTATTGTGAAAAAGGTGACAATTTAGAAAAGACCATTTCACTTGTGCTTAATGACAGAAGTTTGCAGAAAACAGCTTCAGATTGTTTTTATTTCCACCCGCTCTCAGTATTAGGAAAGTGAAAAACTTGCCGGTTACAAATGTGTTAAAATTCTTGCTAAACTGGACACTTTCCCTTACATCTGGAAGAAAATATGAAGCCCACTGAAGTCTACTCATATTAAACAATAACGTCTGCCAAAAAGATAAAAACATCAAATTATTCTTTTTAATCTCCTCCAGGAGTCTTAAACAATTATGTGATCAGCAGCATAATTGTTTTGCCAATTATAAGGCAATATTCATATGAGTTGAACATTAGTAGATGTTATTTGATGCATAAAGAAAAGGTGACTTGATATCAATTCATCATTAAAATTCACTTGCTGCAATACATCTGGATGTATCATGATAATGTTAAATGAGAGATGCTTTTCATAAAAAGTATCATCAGCTTTATATTAAATCTAAGTTTACATTTTAATGTTGTCACTCAAATTAGTCAATTAAAATTGGCATTATACATAATCCAATGTAAGGAGATATAAGATTTAAAAAGAGTGAAGGGAGAAATGAATGAGCGCAAATCTAACCTTTGTCTAAGAATTCTCAAGCAGAAACCACATGAAAGGAAAATGCATGTTAAAATCCCAGACTGAACAATAATTCCTCTCTTCAGACTGAAAATATTCTCCCAAACATCTCATCATCTGATAGTCAGGAGTTGACAGTAAAATTATTGTGAAGCACTGCATATAAATACATCTGTTCCTTGTCTTCCTGTGTAAAACTTCCCCTGGTAGGAGCCACAGAAATTGGGTCCTGAGATGGAAAGTCAGTTTATCAAGGAAAGAGAACCACAGACACAGCAGCAGCCCCCGTGCATCATGGGGGTTTCAGCTGGAAAACAAAAGCAAATTGATTGAAATGACAGTGACAAGCCACTCCACAGGCAGAGCAGCCTGGGCTGGCCCATAGGAAGAAGAGCCCCTGCGAACTTTGTAAAAAGCAACCATGAAATGGTTTCAGAGTTAGGGTGCTTCTATCTCTGCAAGGCAGAGGGCTAAACTCCGATAGAGGGCAATGGTTACTATCATTAATGATGACTTGATGAACTTGAGAGTCAGCTGCAAGTTGTTACCCCTGTATCCTCACAATCCTGAAACAGCACTAGGCAATTCTCCAGCTCTCTCTTTTTTTTTTTTTTTTTTTTTTTAGTTCAGTCTCACTCTGTTGCCCAGGCTACAAGGCAGTGGCACGCTCACGGCCACCCCAGCGTTGACCTGCTAGGCTCTGGCAAGCCTTCTGCCTCAGATTTCCAAGTAACTGAAGCTACAAGCGTGCGCTAATACACCCAGCTAATTTTTTTAATTTATTGTAGAGGTCTCACCAAATTGCCTGGGCTGGTCTCAAACCCATGGGCTCAGGCAATCCTTGCCTTGGCCTCTCAAAGTGCTAGGATTACAGGCTGAGCCACCGAGCCTGGCTGGCAAGCTCTTAATCTCACAGGAAGGAAATGTAGTCCTTAGACCCACCTTGAGTCAATCAGCAAACCACCATATATTCACTGAGCACACATAGGCAGTCTAGCTGGGGAGAAAACAAACACTTAAGATATATGAAACAAGCAGAGAATAACGCTAAATTGTGGCTTATGCCTAAAATACATAGTGCTAATTAGTACTTAGGGAAGAACCTCTGAAGAGATTCATGTAAAGAATAGAAGAAAGGGCTCATTGTAATCATAGGACTTGGGTTGGGCTTGAAGGGTAGGTAGGACTTACATAGGGAGAAGAAAAGAAAATAGCAGAGCGAAGAAGGGGAAACAGAAAAGAGCAGGGATATGTGACAAAGGGTGAGGGCCCTGTCTACCAAGAAAATGAGATGATGGAGAGGAGGGAGCACGTGCAACTAGATTCTAGATGGCTTCAAGTACAAGGATGGACAGACAGGTTAGGGGAGGATTAAGGAGAGGCAAAATACGGAAGGATTGTAAAAAAGAAATAAAACAGAGAATGCAAGGAAAAGAAATATGTTGGTTATAATATCTCAACTGTCCACATAAATACATTAGCATTGTTAGTTCACTGTATTACCAAGATGTAGAAAGAGCTCATCACAAAATGAAAGAACCAGGACTACTGAAAGCTAACTCTGTGCCATATTCTGTAGTGTATGACATATCCATGAGTGTGAGTTTGTACTGTTTTCTTCATTGGATGAACAAGAAAACTGAGAATTAGATGTGTGAAATGTCTTGCCTGGGGTCATATAGGAACTGAGTACTGGTGCCTAGGCTTACACTCTTGTCTCTTTTACTCAGAGTGAGATCTGAGAATATAAGATGCACCAGGGCAGGACATGTGATCTGTCCAATCTGTCCATTGTGGCATCCCCAGAGACTAGACAATGCCTGGCTCAAAACAGGCACACAGTGAATACCTTTTGAATGAATGAATTTTAGCCTTATTCACTAAGTTTTAAAAAAAACAAAAATATTGGATAGCTGGTAAAAGTTGAAAGTACAACCAAAATCAATTCTTGGTGCTTATTAACACACAAAGCAGAGTAAAACGAATTTTATGGCCATGGTAAAGGCTGGTTCAAGTTTGCAAGGCAACGGGCATTACTGTACTAAGACAAAAGGAGTTTTAGCGTTCCCATGGAACACTAGACATTTTATGCAACTTTAAAAGATATGTGTAAATATAAATTATTCTAGGGAAAATGTTTTGTCAAATTCTAAAAGGGAACCAAAATCTTTGAAAAAATTAAGATTTTCTAACTTTTATAATATTTTTTTAAAAAGGAAAAAAAATGTCCAGAATCTCTTGATGTGGTTGTAACAAATTCTTTCCAGCAAAAGGCTTATAACAAGTGTGAGAATGGGCCAATATCTTCTACATGTGCAAAGAAAAATATTACTATCCCAATAGGAGGGAAAAAAAGACAAAGGACAGATAATTCAGAGAAGAAATTCACCTAATTTAGTAATAATTAAGGAAATAAAAATTAAAATACTGCTTTCTACATAGTACTTTTTTTAACTTTTAAAATACACAATATTGATAAGGGTACAGAAAAAAGTATTACTTTCATGCACTGTTTATTGGCATAAATATGTAAAGAATATGAATTTATATCACCTTTTTGTTATTTGCTTATTTGTTCATTTTGCTTCTTGTAGTTTTTTTTCCTTATCCAATCCCAGTCAAGCTTAGAATCACAATATTGTGGCCAAGTGAAAAGAAGTTTAAATTCAAAAGATCCGTGTTCAAAAATCCAGGTTGTGTTATCACAGACAGTTCTTTTATTCTGTCAGTTTAATTTGTTAAAGGAAAATACCTGTACCAGTTCAGTGGGTTTTTGTGATGATTCAAGAGGCAATGTAAGTAAAAAAACCCAGCACAGCTCCTGGAAATTTTAGCCAAAGTAAAATTGCCAAAAGACTTACACCCATACACCCCACCCACATGTGTACAGAGAGCCCACATGTACACACAAATGCCCACACACCACTGATTAAATCCCACTGATAAGCGTCATCCCTGTAATATAAAAATTAAAAAGTTGGAAAAAGACAAGTGGCAATCGCAAGATACACGATGGTATACAATGCCTCCCTCATCCCCTGTAATGTGGTAACCCCAAATCTGAGAGGGCTTGTGTGTAATGTTTACCTATTCCAATAAAGTCAACCGGAGGTCTAGCAGGAAAGACATTGATTTATTAAAACTTGAGGGAAAAATGGATGGTGGCACGTTGATGAAGAATCTGTACCTCAGGGCAGTATAGCAAGCAGCTTTATAATCAAGCAAGGTAATTATTCAAATTTCTATCCGATATTTACAGTTATGTTAAGAGTAACAACTACGTTGTTTTCAGCTTTGCCTGGTCACCTGCATCTCATGACTCATTGCCAGCCTTGGCCAGAGGCCACTCCTCGAGGAAAGTGCTGGGAAGAAGCCAGGTATAGGGGAAAACAGTCTATGTCCAGAAAATACCCCTATGGGATTAATTCAGAAAGTTGAGGATTTCAAATGAGAGTACTCACAGACTGGGCATTTTGATTCCCACCAGGTACTTATGACAATACAGCTGTGGTACAGTGATGTGTCAGGCACAGCAATGGCCCCAAAATGTCCACAACCTAATCTCCAGCGCTTATAGGTATATTACCTTCTATTGCAAAAGAGGCTTTGCTGACATGATTAAATTAAGACTTTTGAGATGCGGGATTATCCTGATGTTCTGGGTGGACCCAATGTTATCACAAGAGTTTTTATAAGGGAAAAAAGGGAGGTAACAGAGTCAGAGTTGGAAGGAGATAGGAAGACAGATATAGGAATATCAGAATGAGAGAGACTAAAGATGCTATCTGGCCAGCTTTCAAGGTAGAAGAAGGGTCAACAAACCAAGGTGGATTCTAGAAGCTGGAAAAGGCCAGGGAACAGATTCTAAAGCCTCCAGAAGTAATGCAGCTCTGTCAATACCCTGAATTTATCCCAGTGAACCCACTTTGGACTTCTGGTCCCAGAACTATTAGATAATACACCTGTGTAGTTTTAAGCCACTAAGTTTGTGGCCATTTGTTACAGCAGCAATAAGAACTAATACACATAATACTCAAAAGGGCCACTTTTTGTGAAGCTGCTATTAAAGGAAGGGATTTTTTTTTGTCATAATATCACAAATATTGGTCTCCCAGTCTCCTTTTCCAGTTCACAGCAGCATAACAGCTGAGGAAAATCTGCCCCTTCACCCTACTGGGCAGGTGTAACGCAGTAACCCCAAATCCAAGGGATTGTGCATAATGTTTACCTATTCCATAGAGGTCACCCTGAGGTCCGTGAGGGAAAGACACTGGTTTATTAAAACTTATGGGAGACACCAATGGCAGCAGGTCAGTGAAGAATCCATGCCTCGGGGCAGTATAGCAAGCAGTTTTATAACCAAAGCAATCAAGTCAATAATTCAGATTCCTATCTGGTGTGTACAACTACAATGATTAAGCATAACGACTACAATATTAGCAGCCTTGCTTGGTCACCAGCATCCTGTGACTCATTACTGGGACTATGCATACCATTCAGAGACCAGACTCGGCCAGATACCTCACAGCAGAAGTACACGCCAGTTAGTTACTGGGCATGGACGACGAGCTTCCACCATCCCTGTAATCCCTCCTCTCCACTGCCCCCAACCTTTTAGTCCCTCTAATTCTGCAGGGTCTCACACCAAAAACCTGCCTTCACTTCACCCTGCATGCTGCTGTCAAGTTAGCCTGCTTTATTTAATCTTCCATCAAATCCCCTTCCTGCTCAAAAGCTTCAATGACTGCCACTGCTTCCTGGTTAAGGTTCCTCTGCTGGCTTTCAGGGCCCTCCCTACTAGGCTCCATCTGCCTCTCCAACTTCACCTCCCTTTCCCACATCCTGACCTCCAACTGGTGGGCTGTTCAGGTTCTCTAGAGTTTTCCTGGGCTGTGCCTTTGCTCATGTTCTTCCCTTGCTAGACTAGTCTTTCCACCTATTCTCCATTTTCTGCCAGTTAAAACTCACCCATTTTTCCTGGTTTATCTGAAATACCACCTCCTCCACTAAATCTTCATATCCTTAAAAATACTGTTCTCTCATCCCATTTGAAGCCCCATGGCCTTTGGTAAATCAAATGCACAGCATAGTACACATTTCTCTCACTTGGGGTATTTATTTCATTCTCATCTCATCCCCCTTTTTAAATCTGAAGTTTCATCAGAATTATTTTATATGTGATGTGATACTAAGTTGAAATATAACAAGTAAAGAGCCCCAGCTTTAAAAGAATGCCTCAATCCTGGTATTCCCTTTTCTGATCCATTTGTTATCCCAGCATTGGGGGGCCCATAGTCCCTTTATCTCAAATCTAAAGAGGGCTGAGAAAATCCAAGTTACTATTCCTAAAAGCCTTGTCTAGGATCTGCTTTTATGCATCTTTAATAACAATGAGATTAACCAAGGAACACTCTCAAAGGGGAAAGAAAGTTTTTACCTAGGGGCACTGCAATAGCCAGTAGTTAAAATGACAACATCTAAGTGTCAGTGATAAAAAAGGTCTACTATGAAAAACAAAAAACTTTTCCTCAATGAAGGTTTTAGTGAATAAATGTTGACTTTAAGAGTGAATCTAGGCTGGGAGTGGTGGCTCGGTCTGTAATCCCAGCAATTTGGGAAGCCAAGGCGAGAGGACTGCCCAAGCCCGGGGATTCAAGACCAGCCTGGGCAACTTGGTAAGACCTCGTCTCTAAATCACAAAAAGCTAGCCGGGTATGGTGGCGTGTGTCTGCAATTCCAGCTATTTGGAAGGCTGAGACGGAAGGATGCCTAAGCCCAGCAGTTCAAGGCTGCGGTGGCCGTGAGTGTGCCACTACACTCCAGCCTGGATGGCAAGAGAGAGACTCCAACTCAAAAAAAAAAAAAAAAAATATATATATATATATATATATATAGAGAGAGAGAGAGAGAGAGATGTATATACTGAGTCTAATGTTAAAACTAGTGGTTGCATAAGCATTACTCACACAGTATTTCAAGCCTGGGCCATACAATATGTACTAGGTAGCACAATTAACCCAGGTTGTTTAAAAGTATGATTTTATTTAAATGCCAGTAATCTATCTCAATTTGGGCATCAAACTCTCAATATGTCAGTCATTTTCTGCAGTAATAGTCTAGGGACAACATTAAATTTCATGGCATGGACAGTGAAGTCATTTGGGCTCCGATAGGGGAAACAGCACCAACAAGATTAAGTAGAGATTTTTTAATAATTTAAAAAGTCATCTTTATCTTTTTTAAAAGCTTAGTTATTTTAATCCAGCAATTAAATAACTTAGACTCTATTCCAAGGATTGTCCAAGGTACAGGGGAATAAATATACACAGAAATGTTTATGGCCCCAAGACTTATAATAATAAAAATATATTAAAACTAGTCCTAGATAACACGAGAATAGTTAAATAAACCTTTGGACATCCACTAGATACAATATTATGTAGCTATTTAAACAAGCATGTAGAAAGAGATGGCACTAACATGGGATGTTAATGCCACATGAGGCAGCAAGGTGCAAATCCCCCCATTCCTCAACTGGTGGGCAACATGGGAAAATTATCTGGATCCACTTTTTGTGGTAATACATCTTCTTGGTTACAGACTTTGGCAAGTTACCTCAGTTATCCAAATCTCAGTTTCCTTGCCTGTAAAACGAGAACAAACACAGAACCTATCACAAATGGCCACTGTAAAGATTAAAGAAGTTGATCAATGTAGGACGCCTAGCCCAGTGTCCACCACTAATAATACACTTTCAGTATGATGCTTTAAATGTATGTAATATGACCCCACAACTATATTAAAAAAATGAAATTATACACTGAAAAATGCTTTAACTAATTACACTAAAATATTCTCCACCTTTTAACTTTATTTTCCAAAATTTATCATGTTTAATATATTTATATAATGGGGGCTAAAAAGCAATCAATTTTTACTTTAAAACTTCATCTCCAAGTGACTTGTATTAATAGGAATATCATTTCCCTACACTGGAATTATACACACAGCAGTAGGTATACACATAAATAAATACATATACATATGTGTGTATATAAGTCTGGTAGTTTATTTCAAATATAATTTTTTAATTTAGTAATATTTTTTCTCTAATAACACTATTTATAAAATAGCTTATTTAGTTTCAGAACCTAAGTTATAAATGGCCAAAAGTTCAAATTAAACCATATCCTTCAAACAAAGTACAGCATTTCCTATTTCCATTGCTATGCCCATGTCCTTGTCTAGTTGCCCAGGTGAAAGAAATTTCACAGCAAGAACACTCCTGGTAATTTGGATAATTGCAGTGGCTCAAACATTTAGCTGATTTGTTAGGTTCCCTGAAACTGACAGTGCCCGGCTAGGGCTGGGTTCCAGTCATCTAATCAGTTCTGGAGTCTTCTTCCAGGGACTATACTTGTTTAACAAATTTGAGGTAGCCAAAGAGTTTTGTCTAGCTTGGTCTTCATTCATTCATGGTCAGTATGAGTCAGCTTTTAACTCCAGGATCAAACATAAAACGTGTATACCCCTTTACCCAGAAATTTTATTTTTAGGAAGTTATTCTACAAAAAAAAAACTATAAAATATGCACATAAGCATATTCTTTGAAGCTCTCTTTCTAATAGTTATACCAATAAAGAAATTATTATTAGCAA
Source organism: Tarsius wallacei (assembly GCA_963574415.1). NCBI lineage: Eukaryota > Metazoa > Chordata > Mammalia > Primates > Tarsiidae > Tarsius > Tarsius wallacei. Next base: position 15,805 of record CAUYQG010068552.1, read on the forward strand.
ATTAAATTTCTGCCAAACACAGTCATTAGTCAGAATGAGGTCTATCTGGATTAGAAAGATGCCTTTAATAAGTTAATAAATTAAGTGGGGTAGAAGAAGTATTAGAACAAAATTTAAAGCACAAACCCTTTAAAAATTATATTCAAATATGTAAAAGCATAGAAATATACCTATGTATGGAAGGAAACACACCAATATTTTCAGAGATTAACTTGAAGGCATGCATAGTATTGAAGATGGGGAAAAAGCTCACTTGTTATCACAAACATCTCTTTATTGTGTTAATTTGCTGCAATGATTATATAATGAAAGAGGCAGTGATAGCCAGGTAGATGTTGGGCATGTGTTAGAATGAGTAGAAGGAGTCCAGACCCCAGAATCATGGTATCTGGGCTCAAATCACAGTTCCACTTCTTGCCAGCCAACACCTCTATGCCTCTGTTTCCTCTTCTCTCAAATGGAGATAATATGACCTCCCTTTAGTATATTAACAGATTAAATAAGTTAGTACATTTAAAATAAAGCCCTAACCTCATACCTATTAGGATGTCTACAGAAAGGAAGGAGAGGAGAAAGGGAGGAAGCGGGGAGTGGGGAGGGAGGGAGGGAGGAAGCGGGGAGACAGAATAAAAAAATATTGGCAAGGATATGGAGAAATTGGAACCTTTGTTCACTGTTGGTACAGCCAAGAGTTGTGCAGCCACTATAGAAAACAATATGGTTATTCTTCAAAAAATTAAATATAGAATTACCCTAAGATCCAGCAATTCCATTTCTGGGTATATACCCCAAAGAACCAAAAACAGGGTCACAAACAAACATTTGTACAACTATGTTCATAAGAGCATTATTTATCATAGCCAAGAGACAGAAGCAATTCAAGTGCCCATCAGCAAATAAATGAATAAAACATGGAATTTTATTCAGCCTTAGAAAAAGAAGGAAATTCTAACACATGCCCAACATGGATAGACCTTGAGAACATTGTGCTAAGTGAAAGAAGCCAGTTAACAAAAAGACAAAAAGGAGACAGAAAGTAAAATGGTGGCTGTGAGAGAGTTGGGGAAGAGGAAAATGGGGAGTTAGTGTTTAATGGGTATAGCATTTCAGTTTTGCAAGATAAAAAGAGTTCTGGAAATAGATGGTAGTAATGGTTGCACAACAATGCAAATGTACTTAAAAATCACTGAATTGACACTTTAAAATGGTCAAGATGGTAAATTTTATGTTTTGTATATTTTTCCCCAATTGAAAATTTAAATATAAAGCCATTAGAGCAGTGTGCTGTCCAAACTAAGTGCTCAATAAATTATGGCAATAATAATATGGTTCTAAAGTGTCATTATGTTGTACTTTTTAAAACGTGATTAAAAAATAGGCTAAAATTAAAAACCTTCAATTCAAGTTCTTTAAACAATTCTATATTAACCCCATTAATATTGCCTGTATATCATGTATCTTCACCAAAGCTTCTTTTTCCCTCAAACTATTCCTTCTAGAAAGGCAAACAGGGTTTTTCGCAGCCAGGGGCTAACACTTAGCCACTATGCCTGGCCAAAGGAAACAGAGAGGAAAAAGCATTTACCACAATCATCACTTGGCATCAAGGAACAGGCCAAGAAAACCTTCATTATGCAATGGCCCTTGGCAAGGAACAGCACTGTCCTGCTCTCATTTTAGCTCGATCTCTATCTCCTAAATTGGTGTATTCTAGCCACCATCAAAATAATAAAGTCACATCATTCAATATGCTACTGTTCTCAGTAGCAACCACAGAATATTATCTCCTCAGGTCATCACTGGTCATTTTTAACACAATTCCAGCTGGGTGTGGTGGCTTAAGCCTGTAATCCCAGCACTTTGGAAGGGGCAAAGCAGAAGGACTGCTTGAGCCCAGGAGTTTGAGACCATCATGGGCAACTTAGCGAGATCTCGTCTCTACAAAAAATTTTTAAAGTAGCCAGGAATGGTAGCGCATGCCTGTCATCCCAGCTATTTGGGAGGCTGAGGTAGAAGGATTGTCTGAGCCCAGGAAGTCCTAACTGGTGAGCCATGAGCGTTCTACTGTACTTCAGCCTGAATGACAGAGTGGGACTCTGACTCAAAAAAACAAAACAAAACAAACAAATGAAAAATCCCACAATTCCACAAAATCCACAGAGAGAGGTATCCTGAAGTATAATATGAATCTGGGTATAGAGAAACCAGACATATTGATTCAGATTCAACAAACATTTATTAAGGACCCCTAGTGTACCAAAAAATGTGGCAAGAAATTTAACACATTTTATTATTTAAAGCTCACAACTGCCCTCTGAAGTATGTAACATTTTCCCCATTTTTCAAGACAGGAAATATGCTCCAAAAATTAAGTGATTTCCTCAAGGACATGTGATAATTAGATAACTAAATAGAAATCAAATCTAAATTTCAGAACTCTAAGACCAATAATAACATGTGAAACTTATAAACAATAAAACGAAAAAATGAAACAAACCCTAAAAATGGACACTTGTTATACATACTTGGGCAAATCTGATTTGCAATTATCTCACTGTTTTAATTTCCACTAAAAATAAAATGCTTCCATCAAATAACTAAACATGGGATGCTTTATACAAATACTTGCAAAGAGCTTCTTATAATGGTCAAAGGAAATAAATCTTGTTTTAGTCCTAGATTTCTTTAATTCTAAGTCCAAATGTCATCTCTGAATATCTAAAATACAGCAATATATATGGTAAGCTTCCTTTTCCCTTTTTAAAAAGTATATTAACCTGCCACTAGCAAATATGTCACTCAAGATAACTTACATTGAAGAATCTAAACCTACATTTCCTGTAGGTTTAATATTTGGGAAGATAACCCAATAACAGCTATTTTCTACAAAGAGCTACTTCTGTTTCCCCCTTTAGATTCCCTGGGTATTGCTGCTCTTAATATGGTGAAGATTCTGGGTAAATCCCACTGTTTGTTTCCCTCTCTAGCTGCCCAACATTTGAAGGTAAAGAAAACAAGTTAAAATAATGACTGGAGTTTGAGATCAGCCTTGGCAACATAGCGAGTCCTCATCTCTACAAAAAAATATAAAAATTAGCTGGGTGTAGTGGCACACACCTGTAGTTCCAGCTACTCAGGAGGTTGAGGCAGAAGAATCGTCTGAACCCAGGAGTTTGAGGCTGTAGTGAGCCATGATGGTGTCACTGCACTTCAGTCTGAGTGACAGAGTGAGACTCCAACACAAAAATTTAAAAAAGAAAAGAAAAGAATGTCTGGAAGGGGAAAGAAGTTATGTGGAAAGGTATACAGTCTAAAGCTTGCAAAGGATTAGCCTACCTATTTTCCTGGTGGGCTTAAACTATATCCTTTTGAGCCTCTGGTACTTCCCTCTGGCATGCTCAGGATCCATATTCTTCCAACTTACTCTAAACACTTTTAACCTTTTTCCTCAAACCCTAGGGTCAGAATATAATCATAACAATTACTAAAACTTCAGTGGTGATAGATAACATCTATGGAGCACAAGCCCCACCACAGGCAATGTGAAAAGCCCTTTCCCTACATGAGCTGCCTTCCACCTATGTTATATATAGATGGAGAAAGGGATGTTTATTAAGACAAACATGGCTTAGCCAATGTCATGCAGAAGACCATTAATTCAGGTCTATCTGACTGCATAGCCTGAACACAACTATTAGGACATTTCTCTTTTCAGGAAAGAGACAGGGATAGAAGAAGAATGCAGAACAAGAGCTCTTTGAGGTCTGACACCATGCCTTGTCCATCACTATCTCCTGCACCTATTGCCCAGTATACAATAAGTGATCAATGAATATTATTAGATAAATGAGTGAATAAACAGAATAACACCATAATAAGAAGGGCAGCCAAGAATCTGGTCTTAAACTCACCACCTGGACCCAGGCAGGCACTTTTCACTAAGCATCCTGTGAGCATGTAGCTCCACTGTTACTAATGGCGAGGTCCCAGAGACCCAGTGAGTTGTGTGGTTCCCAACATGGGTCAAGGAACATAGATCACTAGCACGCTCAGGACCATCTCAACTGGAAGAATCAACCATCTCTTGTAGCACAACAGAGATGGTGTCAGCACTTGTTTTTGCTACATTCTTAAGACAGGAGGTGAATTCTTGGTACTGCTTTCTGCCAGTCTCTTCCACTGAGAGAGTTCCAAAATTGACAGCGAGTGCAGCCATACCTCTAGAGGTAATGCTTACTTACATATTTTCTATATTCTCCAACCATTTCACAGAAAAATAGTCCAAACCTTGCTCTTAACCACTTAAATGACTTTATTTTATGTCATAAACCAAAAATTTTACAAAAACATGATTGCTTTCAGCTGTTTTTATTTGATAATGTCTAGGGTAGAAAAAGAAGGAAGAAGGAAGGTTTTCCCCCAAATTCTCCATAACAAGTTGCCAACTAGCACCTCCCAATGAAAGAATGCCTTGAAGTATGTAAACATTTTAATTCAAATAGTGTCATCGAAGCCCAGTGACTGGTTTCACACCATTATCAGTTTTCACAGATTCACTGGAATAAACTGATGTTGGGGAGAGGTCCACAGTGAAATGGGGAAAATGTGTAAAAAGAAATAATGAAATATGGCCAAATTTAGTCTCAATGAGACCCACAGAAGCTGTGGGCATGTGTGCCTATGATTTGGTAATGGATATGTTAATCATGGTATCACCATGACTGCCCTTCTCTCTTGCACATAGTGACTGCACTGTGAAGTTGTTCTATGTAGACAGGTATTACTATAGCATTCAGTATGTCTATGACTCAGCCATAAAAGAGGGATGAGCAATACCCACAACTTCAGAGAAAGTCGACCTTAAAGGCAGCTTTGATTACTTAAGACATTACTTAGGAATTCAACACCATTAAAATTTACTTGTAAAGTCGCAATCTCAGTCGTTATGTAGAGAAAAAAAGCATGGGTGTTAGGATCAGTCGCACACAAATCCTGACTCATAATATATTGTGAGCAAACTGCTTAATCTTTCTCAATTAGAGTAAAACCATCTACTCAATAGGAGTGTTGTAAAGATCAAATAAAATGACTTAGGAAGTGATCCTGGTACATAATAAGTATTCAATAAGTGCTACATGCTGTCATGATGGCAGAAGGCCAGGTCATGATGGCAAAAGGCCATTACAATAATTACCAAACAGAGACGACTTACAAGGCCTAGGGAAGCACCCAGCACAGAGTCAGCATCCATTTTATTGAATGATAGAATTAATTCCATATCCATGGATGACAAATAATGATACATCAGAGTGGGAAGGCAAATACAATTATATGAATAACTTGACCTTGCAGCCTTTCAACTTACTACAAATTCCAGACAACCCGGTCCTTTAAAGGTCCTGCTTCATGCTCATCATCTTCTTCCCATATTCAAACAATCCCAATAATATTAAGAGATGGTATTTTTTAAATTGTTCTTTGAAGGCCTAATGACTAGCTTGGTCTAAGACCCAAGGAGGCCGCCCAAGGGAACTCAGCTCATGGCATCTGGTTAAACTGCCACCCTCTCCTCAAAGTCAAAAGAGAAAGTAAATGGGAAAGAAGCAAGGAAAGCGCAACAGATTCCATGGTGTCCAAACTGGACTGGGACTTTTCTTGAATGTCAGAACTCAAGTGTTTTCTTTTCTCACACTTTCTTAGCTGGTTCATTTCCCAATCACTTTTCAGGTGGAATCTCTATCCTCGCCAACAAAACATGCCTGTCAATACCCACACACTGCGTGTTTGTACCTGTCTCCACTCTCTTCCCATCTCTACCTATTCATATACCACCCTGTCACTAATGTATATTTCTGAGGTTCAAAATTTTACTCAAAATTCCATCCTCTAAGAGAGATCTTCTGCTTAACACTACCAACTTGATCAATCTGGGCTGCATATAAGCCAGCATTCCCCCAAACCAGCTAAATGTGATTCAATTTACGTTTGCCTGTGAATTACTTTTTAAGAGCAAGCTTTCTCAGCCTACTCTATTTTCAGATGCATGTTAGGTAACAGGCTCTTTGTCAGGAGAGACCCGAATTGTCCTAGACAACCATGTAGGCTAATCTGTGTCTCCCATGTCTTTAAAAGGCCATGTCCCTCAAGGCCACTCTATACCATAACTGCACACTGTGGGAGCTTGGCAAGGGTGGCTATTTCACTGGCTCATTGTGGATCCAGGCAACTAAGCTGTTGGATGCAGTTTCAGGAAAGGGTGGCAATTAAAATAGAGAGTCACCCTGGACACAAGACCAAACTGACCTTGTGTAACTACATGCCAATGTTAAAATGATCACATAAAACAAAAGTGTATGAGAATTCTAGTTTTCAAAATACCTTATCCCCCACATTTGAAACATCATGTGTGTATAGCACACATACTTTTTTTTTTTTTTTTTCCAGAGCCAGGCAACACTTACTAGATTTAAGGTCTTATTAATACTTCTTTCTCCAGACATAGCAGGCTAGACTATTCAGACCAACCCCTTGCTACCTTTTAAAAACAACTAAGCTTCTCAATTTAAAAGTTTCTTAAAAGCATTAGAGGTAATAAGATAGTTAAGCTCTCAGGATAAAAATCTAAGGGGAAACCCAGAGACCTAAATAGAGCACTATAGCTCTACTGACAGCATCTGCCACCACCAGTTAGTCTGGGTTTCTGTTTAGGCAGACCCCTGGAGGCAAAAGGAAAGAATCAAGACCCAGAGCCCACCTAATGCAAAGGATATTTTAGGAGACACTGTCCATGTCAAGCTGGGATCCCAAAGGATTACCATAGGATGTGTGTGAACTATCCATAAACCCCACCTCTACCACTATCTGAGAAACTTGAAGGGTAGTCACCTTGGCACCAAGCAGAAAAGAAGATAAAAAGAAAGGGAAAATAATCCCATGAGAAGTTTTGGTGAAAGACTCACACTGTGACCATGACCCAGGTGGTTACAGTCCAGAGCAGTTAGTCTATGGTGATCCTAGGCTGGTGGTATCTGACAATACTGGCCAGGAGCATGAGCATAAACTCCCTGATAGAAGCATCTTTTTCCCAGCCTCAAGATTCTCCCACCCCAATATTTTTTTAAAAACAAAGAGCATGTCAAAATTAAGCACACAAGGAAAAATAGGTCCCATGAATCAGAATCAGAAACTAACCCACAAATATTTTTTTAAAACATATTTTTTATTATAAAATTGTGGGGTACAGTTAAGGGTTAGGTATACAAATGTGCATCGTTCAGGCACCCTTGTTGATAAGGGGTGTCTCCCCGACCCCAGACAGATATTGACTACCGTTAATTCCACCTCCCTTCCCCTCCCTGCCCCCCCATAGTTTCCCACCACTGTCAATCATTTTCTTATAATATTACAATAGATGTTCAAGGTCTACTACATGAGTGAGAACATGTGATACTCAGATCTTTGTTTCTGTGAGAGATCACTCATATTATAGACTCTAGTTCCATCCAGGTTGCTGCGAAATTCATGATTTTGTTCTTTTTTTATGGCTGCATAATATTCCATCGTGTATATGTACCACATTTTTTTAATCCGGTCCTCTTTTGATGGACAGCATGGTTGGTCCCAGGTTCTTGCTATTGTGAACAATGCTGTGATAAACATTCGTGTGCAGGTTATCTTTTTGATAGAGTGAGTTGAGTTCTTCGGGGTATATTCCCAGTAGGGGGACTGCAGGGTCATATGGGAGGTCGATATTTAGAGCTTTTAGGAATCGCCACACTGCTTTCCACAGAGGTTGCACTAGTTTACACTCCCACCAACAGTGTAGTAGTATTCCCTTTTCACCACATCCTCTCCAGCATCTGTTATTTTTTGAGTTATTGATAATTGCCATTCTGACTAGAGTTGGGTGGTATCTCAGTGTAGTTTTAATTTACATCTCTTTGATGATTAGTGAGGTTGAACATTTCTTCATGTGTCTGTTGGTCGCTTGATGTCTTCCTTTGAGAAGTGTCTTTTCATATCTTTTGCCCACTTTATAATGGGGTTGTTTGTTTTTTTCTTTTCAGCACATTTGAGTTCCTTGTAGATCCAAGACGTTAGGCCTTTGTCAGACCTGGAGTTGGCAAATACTTTTTCCCAGTCTGTGGACTGTCTCCCTGCTCTCTTGATGGTTTCTTTGGCTTTGCAGAAGCTTGTCAGTTTAATGAGGTCCCACTTGTCTATCTTCTCTCTTATGGCCCGTGCGTTTCGGGTTTTTTTCAGGAATTGGATGCCAGTTCCAATTTCCATAAGGGTGTGTCCTGCATTTTCTAAGGTTCTTATGGTTTGAGGTTTTACATTTAGGTCTCTGATCCATTTAGAGCTAATTTTTGTGTATGGGGAACCCACAAATATTTTAACTATAAAAAGTAGATTACAAAACGATGCTTACTCTATGCAAAAATAAAAGAACAGGTAAAAAGTATCTGCAGAAAACAGGAAAATATAAAAACTGACCAAGCAAGTTTTTTAAAAAACCAAATAAAAAGTACAATAATCAAATTTAAAACTAGAAGGAGAAGGAAAGAAACTAGAAACGGTTAAAAGGGAATTAGTGATCTGAAAGGGAGATAATATCCAACATACAGCCAGAGAAACAAAACAAACAAAGGGTGCCATGGAAGAGAACTTAGGACACATGAGGTTAGTGAGATGATCTAAAATATACTTACTTGTAATTATGGAAGAAGAAAACAGAGGGTAGGGAAGAGGCAATATTTGAGGAAGTAATAGCTGAGAATTTTCCAGAATGTACAAAGATAGCAATCTACAGATTTAAGAAACCCAGAGAATCTTGAGAAGAATAATTTTTTTTTAAATTGCATCTATACACAGCATACTGAAAATACAGAAAAACAAAAGTGAGGGGAAAAATCTTGAAGGCTATAAGGAGGAAAAAAGGCATTATCTTCAAAGGAATGACAGAGTGACCATCAACTTCTTTCTAGCACCATGTAAGCAAGAAGTCAGTGGGATGATATCAAATATATGCTGAAAACAAAGAACTGCCAATCAGATATTTTTTACTCAGAGAAAAAACTTCTAAGAATGAGAGGGAAATAATTTCATTTTCAGACAAGAAAAACAAGAGATTTCATTTCTAGCAAGCAGCAAGAATCTTCAGACAAAAATTGTAAGGTCTAGGCACAAAAAGAATGAAAAACAAAGAAAATTGTAAGTGTGTATGCAATCTAAAAGAAATGTGTCTCTATGTTTTTTAAGGTTATCAATGCATTTAAGAGTAAATACAGAATAAAAGGCAGGATGAAAATAAGTCAGAAGAGGATACATAGAAATAAAATATTCTAAACACCTTGGATTTTCTGGAAAAAGGTAAAAAATGGATGAATATTGTGTTTTGATAACATAGGTATACCCACTGTAATTTCTAGGGTAACCACTAAAATAATTATAAATTGGGTCTACAATTTCCAAACTAAAAGGGAAGAAAGAATCAAGTTAAGAAAAGGGAGAAAAAGAAACATAAGACAGACAAAACAATAGTACAAAACAAGATATAGATGTAAAAGCATTTGAAAATGGTGATATTAAGTAAATATGAACTATGCTCTGGTGAAAGAAAAGAACAAATACTTTCAGACTGTATAAGACAAAATCCCACCATGTGTTATCTATAAGAAACACATCCAAACATAATCTACTAATATTAAGTTTTAAAACAGGCAAAACTAAGCTACTGTGTTTTGGAATATTTGTATAAATGGTAAGGATGTGAGTAAAATTAAGAAAGTGATTATCACAAAAGTTGATATAGTTTTTATATCTTGGGAAGAAAGGTGCTGTTGTAATTGGCGAGGAGCTCATTGAGCCTCTGGGAGCAGCAGCAGCAGGTCAAAGATGTGGAGCAGAACGTTCCAGGACAAGAGGACAGCAGGTGCAAAGTCCCAGAGGCAGGAATGGGTTCAGCAAGCAGAGGGCACCTCAACGTCACGGAAGCACAGGGACAGAAGCCAGGAGACGAGATGAAATGAGAGAGATAGACAGCCAAGACCCAGAACATGAGGAGCCCTGCAGGCCAGGGTGCCCAGTTAAGGTGTTAATCCAGGGCAGGACAGGGAGGGGGAGAGTTCTTACGGGAGTCTCAGGTGGGAACACCTGTGGCAGGCAAGAGGCGAGGTGATGAGGAGACACATCAGAGGAGTGGGTGCCTGAGCCGGACTTCAAAGAAATGAGTAAGACTCAAATGCAGGTGGGGAAAGGGGTGTGGAGGGCCCTGGAACAGAATGCACAGAGAACTCTTAGCAGTTACTTATTACCAAAGCACAACGTGCAAGGAAGAACCCACACAGGAAGCACCGGTGAGCCCTGAGAACTTGAGGCCATGGAGAGCTGAGGAACAGATTGAAGAATCTTTGCAGGCCTCGGGGCTCTCATTCAGAGGTTCCACGTTAAAGCATATTAAATATATTATCTTGAACCCATATCCCATATTAATGTCTGGTCTGTAAAAAAATTTAAAATTGTATAACATTCAGTTTGGGAATTATTATGAGAAGACGCAGAATGTATATCATTATTGAAGCTATATGATGGATACATTCATTATACTAGTCTCTGTTTTTGGGGGCACGTCAACATTTTCATATTAAAAAGTTAAAAATGACTGAAAGAATTGTTATTTTGGTTCCTGTTAAGATTAACCTTAGTTATATTTATATATAAATCTATGATTTGAATTCAACCATTAATTTTATATCTTGCAGACATTTCATTAATCATTTAATAATGTTTGAGAAAAATTTTTATTTGAGATAATTACCAGAGGCCTAGGATTACTTTTTTAAAGTATCAAAAAATTTACACTCATATAAGTTTTATAAAAATGCATCCTTTACAGTTTTTAATTTGCAGACTTGGGTGCCTTACTAACAAAATCCTTGTTTTTAAAGTGCAAAACCTGGACCTCAAACACCTAATGAGGCTATATTGTGCAAAGTATAAAGAGAAAAAAACTGGGAAAGAAATAAAAACATGCTGCTTGATTTTACCTTGTTTCTCCCCCCCACCCCTTATTTATATGCAGCTTTAGAAAACTGGCTGGTTTGCTGCAGGCATATCTGGATGTGTGTCTTAAAATTAAAACATAAATTAAATAAAAATGTCTAATGCATCAAATCATCCAAAGCTCAAGAGAAATCCACGTGGCAGCTTAAGAATCTTCAGTATGTGGTGTAGAATTTCTTAGGAGAGAAGGGAGTTTGAAGCAGAACATCACCCAATTTAACAAGAATTTACTACCTCAGCAGTTCACTGGATAATGAACTTAAAAGACACAAAAGTGCTTTAATAACATGGCAGCATTTTCCTTCAAGGTAATCATATGCAAAGTAGGCTCTATGGATCAGTTTTGAACCTCTAACATCTTCAAAAGTTACAGACTGACTGAAGGACATAAGGGACTTTCCCTCCCACTCCTGTAAATAATGAATGTGGGAATGATAAAGAATGAATGAAATGTTCATGGGTAGATATCAGTTCCACAGTCTGGTCTGATAAATGCCTGCACCAAGTCTCTGAGCCAGGGCTCCAAGCCTCCCAACTCTGCTCTCAAGCTAGTTTTCCATTCACATAGTTACTCATTACACTATGAAGCTTACTTCCAACTCCTACCTTTTTGGATTGGGAAAGAATGAGCTATGAGTGACCACACCCTACTGACACCTATACCCTGTATTCCTAAAAAAGCCAATCTATTGATGTTCCTGTCCCTCACTGCCTGCCACCCGGAAAATTATTTCATACATTCTCCTCTCTGCTCAAAATTCCAACACCTCCTCCTCCCTTTTCACTCTTCTTGATGGCCCTGTTTCCTATTTCACTGGGAAGATAGAAACAACTAGGAGAGATTTACACGACTAGACCTCCCTATATCCCTGCCTGGACACTCTGACCTCCCTCTTGTCACCTCAGATGAACTATCTGTGCTCCAATCCAAGGCAACTTCTAGACTGTGCCCTACACCCAGCCCCTCCCGTCTATTCAAGGATACAGCTCTAGCCATTTCTCTCCTCTAATGCATCATCAATTTTTCCCTCTTTTCTGGATCATTCCCATTAGCATACAAACATGCCATCATTTTTTCCTTGTTAAAAAAAAAAATCCTTAACCTAAAGTTCCTCCTCCAATTGCCTTTTTTTCCCCCCTGTACCTGCCTTTTATAGCAAACATCTCCAGAGTTCCCATACTTCAATTTCTCTCTTCTCTTTTCTCTTAAGACCTCTGAGATCACGGTTTCACCCTCATCACTCAAACCAAATTCCCTTTTTTTTTTTTAAGAGACAGGGTCTCGCTCTGTTGCTCAGCCTGGAGTACAGTGCCACTATCATATCTCACTGCAACCTTGAACTCCTGGCCTCAAGCAATCCTCTCAACCTCAGCCTTCTGAGTAGCTAGGTCTACAGGTGTTTGCCATCACAGCTAGCGAATTTTAAAAAATATATTTGTAGAGATGGAGTCTCGCTATGTTGCCTAGACTGGACTCGAACTCCTGGTCTCCAGGAATTGCAGGCATGAGCCATTGTGCCTGGCACCCAACTGCTTTTGACAGACACCAATGACTTGTGTGCTGCTACATGACCCATCAACAGTGTGATGCTGACTGTTAACACCTTCTCTTGGCCTTCTCACTTACTCTCCTTCACAGTTTCTTTTACTGGCCTCTCCTTAACTCCACAATCTCTAACATGGCTCAAGACTGAGTGCTCAGACATTTTCTCTACTCACCCTCACTCGGTGATCTCACTGTCTCAGGGCTATCCATGCCATATATTCCCCGACAATTGCCAAGCTTACATATGCAACCCACACCTCTTCTTGAAACTCCCTAGTCGTCTACTCAGCTGCCTAAGGCACCCCTCCACACAGATATCTCACAGATACCTCAAGTCTAACATAACCAAAATCAAAATCCTGGGTCTCTTCCTAGATGCTCCCCGCTCATTCTTGCTCACTTCAGTAAAGAGCAACTCCTTCCTTCTAACTGCCTAGGCCAAAACCCGAGGGTCATTCTTGAATCCTTACGTTATCTCACACCACAAACCCAATCTCTCTGAAAATTCTGTTTACTCTACCTTCAAAATAAAGCTTGATCTGAAGCTTCCACTCAAATAATTCATGAAAGGCACATAACATCAATAAGGGTACCTGATTCCAAACCAGGTAAAGTGAGGCTCAACAGGAGGCCCAAACTTTACCTGTACGATGACCACTCATATACCTAATCCTGAATTGTACCCCATCTCTTTCAAATTAAAATTTAAGATTTTTCATAAAAAGCGTTTGTGTGTATACACGTGTGTACATGCACATGCGCAGAGAAAAAGAAGATCCTTATTTTGTGGAAATTCTGAGAAGAAGCTCAGAGCACGTATAGCTTAATGTTAACACTGAATCTGGGTGAGGTTTATACAGAATTTCTTTATGCTAGTCTTGAAACTTCTCTGTAAGTTTAAAATTATTTTGAAATAAAAAAGTTAGAATCCAAGAGAAAGATTTAGCCTGGCGCGGTGGCTCAGCCTGTAATCCCGCGCTCTGGGAGGCTGAGGTGAGTGGATTGCCTGAGCCAGCGGGTTCGAGACCCGCCTGGGCAACTTGGCGAGACCTCATCTCTACAATAAATCAAAAATTAGCCAGGCGTGGTAGCGCGCGCCTGCAGTTCCAGCTACTTGGAAGGCTGAGGTGGAAGGATCGCCGGAGCCCAGCAGGTCGGGCTGCGGTGGCCGGGAGCGGCCACTGCACTCCAGTCTGGGCGTCAGAGTAAGACTCCAACTCAAAAACAAACAAACAAAAAAAAAAAAGAGAAAGATTTAAGACATAACTATAAAATATAACATATAAATTTTGATTGGACTATATCTGGAAAAAATACAAATATCAAAGACATCGGGGAAAAGTAACTGAGAAAACTTGAACATGAGCTGTGCATTAGTTTGGGATGATAATAGTATTCTGATGATTAGAAGAAGATCCTTATTTTCTGGAAATTTATGCTGAAGTACAAAGTCTCAAAATATCTTCAATTTACTTTGAAATGGGTTCAGCAAAAAAGACTATATAATCACTAATAATTATTGGACGTGGGTGATGAAAACATGGTGTTCACAACAATTATGGTTTTTCTCTTTTATAGGTTTGAAATTTTTAAAAATGACCTTTTTAAAATCTGGAATCTGAACTCTTCTCATTACTCCCGCTGCTACCACCTTAGTTTAAGCCACCAAGAACTCTCACCTGGATTACTGCAGCAGCCTCCTACCTGTAACCTGTGCCTGCCTTTACCTCCCTACAGATAATTCCAAAAACACCATCCAGCATGATCCTGTTAAATGTTCATCAGACCATATCTATCTTTGGTTCAAAATCCTCTAAAAGTTTCTCTTCTCAGAGTAAAACACCAAAGTCTTCATAAATAAGGCAGTTTCCAGGCTGAGTGACTCTCCCAGCTTTCAAGTCTCTGCACAATCTGGTCATCCCCTTGTTTCATCTCTACTTCTCTTCCCCTCCCCCCTCAACTCCAGACACACAGCCTCACAGGGGCCAAGTATATACCTTCTCAGGGCATTTGCAATTGCTCCTCTTTTGCCTTCAATGGGTTTTCCTCACCTCCTTTAGACCTTGGTCCCAATGTTATCTTCTCAGGAAAGACCTCCCCGATGTTCACATCCAAGTCCTGATCTTTCTTTTACAGCTTTCCTTTTCTCCATAGTACTTTGAGCCAATAGAAGGCCTATGTATTTTACTTATCTGCTATCTCCTTCCCCAGTTAAATGTAAACTATATCCCATGCACTTACAAGACTACTTTGCACATAGTATGCACTCAAAATAATATTTGAGAGATAAATGAGACAAAAACATGGTAAGTAATCTCTCGAAGGTTGTTAGCCCTGAAATATGTGTCCATTCATTCACTGGCACCTTTTATGTGCAGGCACAGTCTTAGGTGCTAGGTACTACTTTCCCTGAAGGAATTTATAGTCTAGCAGATACAAAGAAATATAAATAAGTGCAATGAATTGTCCTCATTACTGTTAAAGGGTTAAAAAAGAAGGGAACTGTCAGTACTACTTGGGGAAAAGATGCCACAGAGTAGGGAAGTCATACAGGTTATTATGATCTATATCCAGGTCCACTCTTCACTAGAGTCTGAGCACCATGCCTGACATGTAGTAGTCACCCCAAAACTATCCAGTGTTTCCCAGATGAAGGTGAACTGAGTCTTGATGGAGGAGCAGGCATTTGTCGAGTGGGTATGGCAGGGGAGAGGGCATCCTAGACTAGGCATGGGAACAGCACGAACAAAAGCCAAAGGGTG
This sequence comes from Tarsius wallacei, assembly GCA_963574415.1. NCBI lineage: Eukaryota > Metazoa > Chordata > Mammalia > Primates > Tarsiidae > Tarsius > Tarsius wallacei. The sequence continues at coordinate 31,177 of CAUYQG010068552.1, forward strand.
GTACCTCCATGCTAGCGACACAAGTCAGAGTGGAAGAATAGTTATAAATCCTCACAAAATTCTTAGTAAAAGCTATGACTTGTTCAAGAAATGAGCCCACACAGAGAGGGCCCTTCTTTGCTTCAGAGATAATTACAGTGCCACCGTAGTGCTATCAAGTATGATAATAGCTAACATTTATTATATGTTTGCAAATCACAAGCACGCTCTGTGTTTAGAACAACTCTGTGGCCCCCTTGTAAATTCAAGGTACTATTTTGACCCATGTTAATTTTCAAGAAACACAGGCAGTGCAAGATGGCAAGTGGTAGAAACAGGCAGGCAGAGCTGGCACCCCACGCCCCTGTGCCTGCTGGCCCGTGTGTTCTCTAATTTCTTGGCCTAAGATATAAGCTTCCCAGTTCCACCACAAGGGCCTCGCCCTGTTGTTTAGACAAGTAAGGAACTGTGGTTTTGAATTACATGCCACTTTAAAAGTCAGGAAGCCATAAAACCATGTTTTCGCCTCAATGTACAAGAAGCTTTTCTTCAGAGAAGGAGAACAAGAAGAAAATAAAATTATGAGCTTCAGCTCCTCCAACAAAAGTCATCATATCAAAACTACCAAGTAATTACACCATCAGGCATTTGCGGATTTAATAACAACAAAACTCAGATAAAATGCATGGTACTAATGTGTACCCTAAGAGTATTAAACAAGCTTGAAATGATATTATTTGAGGTAGAGGGGTTCAATTTGTTTTGCCAGCCTTTATTACACAAAAGTTAGAATTGATCAAAAATAATTTTCATTATGTGTGAGTTATTTTATTAATTATTATAACAACTCTATGAGGTTTTTAAGATTATTACCTTGTTTCACAGATAAGGAAATTAAGGTTTAGAGGATAAAGAAATAGTATATTTACATCTAGCATCTGATACAGAACCCAACATATAACAAATACTCAAAATATGTTTCTTGAACCACATAAGTATTGGAAAGAAACAGAGAGAAGAACACCTGAAGTCATGGAGCGAGACAAGCTTGAGGTTTCAGTACACCAAAGGTTTAGCCAAGATACTTGTAAAGACTTCCTAATTCCAGATAAGGCAATATCTTATTTTTAAATCAATCAAATTGAAGGGATGCACACAGGTCCAAGTTCTATTTCAGAATTGGGATCAATAAGAACTGAAATCAGTTCAAATGGGACATGACTAAAACAGGAGAAAAAATAGTAGACGAATAATAATAGTAGATGAATATCATCTCAATGAATAATGGAAGGAAAATAAGAGTGTCCATTGAAAAGTACTTCTAAAGGACAACTTTAGAGAAAATTCTGTATTTGGCAACTTCTTGAGATCTGTATGGGCCTATCAACTAGTGCTACAGGTGCGGGTTTAAGCTTCGGTCACCTTATCTCACAAAACATGGCACATATTACATTCTTCATACATTAAGAATTTCTCACTTGGTGTTCATTTTTCTGCAAATAGTATCCCAATCTTCAAATCACTGGGTTGGACCAGATGGAAGCCAAAAAAATCACTCCCACCATCCCTGCCAGCCCCACTCCAGTCCCTCACCTAATCCTGTCCCCATCCCACCTATCCACTGAGAAGGGGAGGAAAACTGAAAGAAAATTCAGTGATGGCTCTGGATGAAGTTGGTTTTCACTGACAAAGAGAACCAAAGGTCCTACATAAATAAGGCCATTTCCAGGCTGAGTGACTCTCCTAGCACCCAGAACAATAATAAACACAGAGAGACTTCATAGTAAATGCCTCACTGCAGGAAGGTCTGACAGAACCCTATTACAAGATGGCTGCTTGCTATTCCACAGTATCACCAGATAAATACTGTTCCTGGGAATGATAAAAATTGCATAAATAAAATTGCAACATAACCTGCTTAGCCCATATACTTCAATATTAATTCTATCCCCAGAATCCATCGTAAAATGCATTCCCTAGAAGCCCTCTACATTGACCAAATCTTAGGTATACTGATCTCAGACTTGGTTTGCTAACCCACAACCACACCAAATTGTACCCATTTATGGTATGACGACTCTGCCCCATCCCAGGGAAAGCTAGATGCTTCTGTGGCTCTCTTCTGAACTGCTGTGTCTGCTTACCCCTCTAAACTCTGAGCACCAGAGTTTTTGTCTACTTATCTTTGAATTCCCCAGCACCAAGTCCCCTGCCACATAATAGGTCCTCTGTAACCATTTGGGAAATTGAAGTGAACTAAGTCCCGAGGATGTATGGTTTGGTCTGGGTTTTCTGGGGCAATCCAGATTTCAAATCTCTACTTGTCCCCCAAAGCATGCAAGCACACTTGTGCTTTCCTGACTGTGTGTCCTGGTTTTGTTCTTTTAATGTTGGACCTTCATCGCAGAGGGGTGAGTTCATACCATACTAGTCATCAGGAGTCCCATACTCTTATTTTTTGTGTGTGTAAAATATGTAGGTATAGCCAATAGTGAGGTGAGAGTTTAACATGGTTGAATTTCCTTTTCTTTGGAGGTTTAATTTTTGCATATTTATGTGTGGGCAGGAAAGAAAAGGGAAGATACCATCATGCCAACTCCATTTTCTATGTTATCAACTTCAGAAGATAAGATAAAGACTGGAAGGCAGACCACATGAGGAACAGAGTAAGGTGCCTGCTCAAACTCATCTCTGTTACATAAACCAAAAAACAAAAGGTTCCAATTTAGTCATACATTGGTATGAGGCACTGATAATACAAAGCCAGTTTCATAACTGGGCCAAGCAGGAGGAGTAAACAGGAGGCTTTTGTGAAAGCTCGCACACTTGGGAGCAGGAGGGCAAAGAACCCTAGATGGTCAGAAGAGAGCATGGGAAGAAACGCCCAGGGCCTTAGCATAGCCAGTGGAGCTCCATGCACCTCATTGCTTTCCCTCCTCATGTACCCTTCATGCTGACTGCAATTCTCCAAACACACAGTCCTCTTCAGGTGATCTCCACTCCCTGGAGCAGCCTTTGCCACCCTCATCTTTTCCTCCATTTGGTCCATGTCACCATCCTTGAAAATTCAGCAGTGTCACCTCCTCCAGAAAGCATTTCTTGTCTCCTCCCTCCCCACCTCAGCCTGCCCTAGGATGATCAGAAAGAATAAGCTTGAGCTTCCTCCAATTAAATCCAGGCCTCTAGCCCCTGGAGGTCCACTCCAGTCCCTAAAGTCCAAATAACTGATTCAGTCACTATACAATTCTTGGGGAGCATATAAAGCACCAGGCATTTGCTGGGCAGTGGGAATGAGAAGATGAATAAGACACAGTTCCAGAACTAAAGATAATGACAGTTTAGTAGCAGAGATAGATGCAAATATGAACACAGCAAGTCTCCAAGTGCCCTAATAGAGAACAACTAAAAAAGTTATCGGTGTGGCAAGAAGAAAGCAATAAATTTAACACCAGTCTTTCATAAACTAGAGGGGGAAAGGAAAGAAAACGGAGGCTGTGGTGTGCAAGTAAAACATCAAACTTGTTCCCTCCTGCATTTACTCTGAATGCAGTAACATCTAATATTCCTGAGTTTTCTCTAACATTGTGCAGTTGAAATAACACAAGCTCCTGCATTTAGGTTCCTGCCAGGGTCTTAGCGTGGCCAGTGGCTTTCCCTCCTCATGTACCCTCCATGCTGAATGCAATTAGGCAGCGCTCATGTACCCTATGCTGAATGTAATCAGGCAGTGCTGGGTACAAATCCCTGCCCTGTCGCTTAGCAGCTGTGTAGTGCTGGGTCCATGACTCTACCTCTCTTTGCTTCAGTTTCTTCACAGGTGAGAATGAACTGGTACATTAATACCTAACACACAGGTGCCTGTTGAAATGTAAAGACCTCATCATGGTATCTGGAATAGAACACAACCTCAATAAATTTCTCCTTCCCCTCTCTTCTCAGGGTCTAAGTCTCCTGCCAGTGGTAGTGCCCACCACATCTGCATGAAAACCTGTGATAGTATATGTGAGCTGAAAAGATGCCATTTCATTACATCTGTGGCTAAAGAAAGGGAATACGGGAGTTGGCAGGACCTTGCAGAATTAAGCAACATGGCCAAGACTTGAGCTTTTACTGCCAACTCTGATGTTGACCTATATGCCATGCACACTGTGTGTGCAATGCTACACCATCCTCTCACTCACGGTATATCCTCCATGGAAGAGTATTTTCTTTCCTACATAGCTGAGCCCTAAGAGCAGTGAGTAGTCTCTCATCAGCTGGCAACTGCTAAGAGGCTGTAGACAGGTAATATAAGGCATACTGGCCAAATTTATAGTGGTTTTTCAAAAACACTTTAATTTGCTCAAATCACCACAGTCTTATAGATACTGCCAGCAGCTCAACTTGAAATGAAAGGAGTGGTACTTAATTGCTTTTAGTTGAGTTTTCTTTTACATGGAGGGCTTCTTATGAATTTAGATAAATGGAGGCCTACAAATACACCTCAAAAACCTGCTTCCCTAATTTGGAAGCAAGAATCTGCACAAATCCTCTCAATTTGGGAAATAGATGGATAACCTGTTGCTTGTTCCAAATGCCCATCTCCACCACCACCATCTTACACAAAAACTCCTTCACGCCTAGGTGCTGTATTCAAATATCAGGAGTCATGTGTAATGTGTCAATTTTTAGGATGGTCAAATGAGTAATGGCTGAGGATTCTTTTAAGCCTCTACTTTGCTCCTCTGCAAGGGATGTGGTCACCATGTGCTAATCACAGAAGGGTGAACAGCCAGGAGGAAACCAAACACTCTAGCCCCAAGCAGAAGGCACCTGCCGGTATGACAGTGGGGGTGACTGCAAGGGAGGGAGGGAGCATGAAAGAGAAGGAGTGCAAGAGAGAAGCCAGGCTGGACTCCCAAGAGGATGCAGCAAAGTGCTTCCTTCTTAACTATCTAAAATATAGTTCTCTTGATGGGAAATTAAGATCCAAGGCCCAGGCTGGACAAAGTGGCTCACACCTGTAATCTCAACAATTAGGGAGACCCAGACAAGGGGAATGCATAGAAGCTCAGGAGTTAGAAACCAACTTAGGCCACATAGCGAAACCTCATCTTTAAAAATAAAAGTAAAAAAAATAGCCAGGCATGGTGGCATGTGCCTGTAGTCTCAGCTACTAAGGAGGCTGAAGCAGAAGGATCACCTGCGCCCAGAAGGTCAAGGCTGCGGTAAGCCATGATTGCGCCACTGCACTCCACAGTCTAGCCTGGGTGATAGAGTGAGACTCTTGACTCAAAAAACAAAACAAAACAAAAAAACAAAAAACCATGACTGAGCCAATAAGAAAGGGGCCCTTCAAAGGAGCCACTTCTCTTAAGTATTACAAGTTTGGCCTCCTGCCTAAGGTACTGAACAACTCTATTAATAAGCACTATCAATTGCCCCTGTGAGTCCCACAAGGTCAGAAATCCTTGCTTAATCTACTCTGCAACCCCAGTTGAAAGGGAATCGGGTACTGAGAGATGCACATTACACATTTAGTCCCCAGAATGACCCTACAAATAGGAGTTACTATTCCACTTTTACAGAAAAGAAATCTGGGGCTTACCAAAGTTAAATTGCTTTGAGTCAGAACATGAACCAGGTACATTTGATTCCCACCCTCAAATTTGTTCAAGTCAATTGCCTCCTTAGCCCCTAGTACTTGCCCTGCACATGGGAGGTAACCAATAAATGTCACATTTAGCAGCAAACTCCTGTACCCAAAAGCCATGCCGACCTCCTAAGGCTGATACACTATCCCGGCCCTAGCAGAGGAAGCTTTACTAGAGCCGGCACCATAGAGCACCAGGCTTTGTTCCTCTCTCCCTCCTGGTAGGGGCAAGCTGTGTCCTCCTCTGAATCACCTAGGCAAATTTTAAAGTTCTGTGGTTCAAAGACATTCACTGTGTGTTCTGACATTTCTCATGGGGTGCTTCAAAAGCCTTGGTTTTAGAGGCACAGTGGGCATCACTCCCTACTGAAGTAGGACACCTTTTCTCATCCACTTCTGTCACATTGCTACACAGCAGCAAGTCAAAGGTGTTGAGGCTCTGAACTCACATTGGTTTTTTCATCTTTTTCTTGTGTGTGAGTAAGGCCTAAGTCGATAGTCCTGTGAATGCACACGCATTCTGTCTCCTTGGGGTTCCATAGAACAAAAAAGTTTCATTCTAAATTGAGAATCTGCTCTCCTGGCGTCTTCTTGGATCTCTCCTCCCCAAAATGACCAGCATCAGAGCCACCTCTGTGAGGCAACGTGCCTGTGGCTCTGAGGCGGGCCATGTGGCCAGTGGATGGCAGTGACAGACGAATAGCTATCTGCTGCTGCTCATGTTATAGCAACTTGACTAACAATAGAGAGTGATGATGGTGAATGTAGCTGACACGACCCCCTCATCATGTGCAAGGCATCCTTCTAAGCACTTTATATATGTTAACTCATTTATTCTTCACAACAAGGCTATGAGGCAGCCACTATTAATATGCCCAAACAAAGATACCAAAGTTTAGGGTGGCCAAATGACTCTCCCAAATATCCCAGTTTATTGAAGAGTAGACGCAAACTCAGAATACACAGTTCCACAGCCTACTCCCTTCAACTGTCAGCCCTGCAATATGGCTTTTGGTGAAAACATGAATGTCTTCCAATGTGAGCATAACATAAATTTCATATTTGCTTATATGTGATTTTTGTCTACCAGAAACACTGGGTGAATGCAGAAAACTGCCAGACTGACCTGAGTGACCTAGAAATACACACACACACACATACACACACACACACACACCCCTCAAACATGCCCAAGCTACCTCAGTTCCTAGGTGTCATGAGCCACACCCATCCGGTCTGCAACTCTCCCTCTGACTGCAGACCTTTCTCCTTCCACCACTCCACAGTAACTCACAAAGTGCAACCCTTCCAACACTGTTATGAACTGAGTCATGCCTCCACCCCTCAAGTTCATATATGAAATCCCTACCACCCAATGTGGCTATATTTGGAGCAAGGGTCTTTCACGGGGTAATTACAGTTAAATGAGACCATAAGGGTAGGCTCGTATTCCAATACACTTGTTGCCCTTATAAGAAGAGGAAGGGACAACAGAGATGTGCACACACGGTGGGAAGGCCAAGGAAAGAGGTCTCAGGAGAAACCAAACCCATGAAACCTTGATCATGGACTTCCAACCTCCAGAACTATTGAAAATAAATTTCTGTTGTTTAAGCCCCAAGTCTGTGGTATCTTGTTATGGCAGCCTGAGCAGACCAACACCAATTACAAGCAAACTTCAGGTCTTTTTCAAGGTAAAGTGTCATATTTATTATAGTATTTGTGTAGTTCTTAAGCATTTAACATGTGTAAGGCTGCTACTTTTTATTAGGATCCTGTCTTTTCTTCAATGTGTAAATAATGAAGTTTTTGAACATTGTGCCCCTGAGCCATTTTTCTCACAAGCCCTATGTTATTTTTTGTTATTGTTATGCAATTTTGCATAGTGTGGCCATTTTTAGAAACACGTGTCATATCACAGCACAACCAACAGTCCTGCCACTCTGAGATAAATGACTTATAGATCCTGAAGATGAAGCATAAAGCATAATGTTTCTATAGCCTTCTTCGGGTACTCTGCTGAGGAAAGTTCAATTTAAAAAAAAAAGTTCATGAAAGTCATGCACCAAGTACAGACACCTGTGATATATCGGTATTTGTGTGGGCACATGTATAAAATATGATATAGTATAAGCAACAGTCATCAAGAGTTAGAGTATTTATTCCTGAGGGGTAGGCTGTGGATTATTTTTCCCCGAAGTTTTAATGTAGATTATATATACCTTGATACATCCTCTGTAATCAAAATGGATTAGAATGACTCTGTTCTAAATAAGAAACAAGAAACTTTTAAAATAGAAGAAACAACAAAAAGAAAAAGTATGTAGGCTCAAAAACAGACCGCTAAAAAAGAATATGAGGCCTTAATAAATGCAAGGTATTCCTCTGTACACTATCTTCTTTATTACCATCCAATTCCATGTTGGACAACATTTTTGGAAAAACTATTTCAAAGGCCTTTAGAAACATGGAATCTAAAGAAAAACTGACCAGTCAGAATGTAAGCAGTGTACAGCATTTCCTAATATGCAGCTAGCTTGACCAAGGTATGGCCTGCCTGATATTTTAGGAAAAATCTCTTTTCCTTAATTAGCCAGCACACATGTATTAGAGGGCTAGCCATATGCCATCAAGGAATGTGAGAGGCTTGCTCTAAATGGAAAGCTTGAGTTCACTGGCCACAGATGGTAGGTCTAGAATAGAAAGAGAGGACAAGGTTTCAAAAGTGTATTCAAGGCAAAAGAGCAGGCTGTCCATAGTCCAGCTCATCAATCGTCAGAATGTTGGTAGTGAAAGTGATGATGCCTTGAGGACACTAATAGCTTCAAAGAATGTCTAGCTGGTCTACAGGAAATGGCACACCATCAAGGCACCATGTCCTAGGAAAACTGGAGAGGGGAATATCAGATATAATGTTTCCGTTATATGGCAAAACTCTGTGAAATGGATGACGGTGCCTGGCACTGTGGTACCACATTGTCTTCTTTGAAAGAACCACAAATAGTACTGCAACCCTGAAGCATGGCTTAGCAAACAATGGCTCAAGCACTAAATTCAGCCTGATAACTGTTTTTGTATGGCTCACGGATTAAGAATAGTTCTTACATTTTTTTAATGGTAGAAAAAAATTTTTTAGAGAATAATACTTTATGACACATGAAAAGGATAAATTCAAATTTCAGTACCCATAAATAAAGTTTTACTGAAACACAGCCGCAAACGTTTGCATTGTCTCCGATTGCTTTTGTGTCACAACAGTAGAGTTGTAATTGCAGCAAAGTCTGTATGGTCTAAAATATTTATTTTCTAGCCACTTACACGAAAAGTTTGCTGACCTCTGCACCAAAGCTAAAACTGACCTGAAAAGAACCCACAGATGTAAATCTGTTTAAAGTAACAGTCTTGAACAGCAAGATATTCACTGAGCAATAATTAGAAATATAACTATGTACTCCGGATGACAGGAGTTGTTCTTCAATCCAGGGACTGTTCCATATTATGGGAACACAACCACCACCACCACCATAACAGAAACAAAACAGCTCAATCCTCAACTTTGCAAGAACTAAGAGACTGTCCTCCAATTTTATGTTGTTTTTTTTTTAACTTAAGGTCAGCATCTACATTGTTGCTGATCATGTATCCTAGTAATGAAGAAATGAAGGTGTCATTCTTCTAGAAGATAATACTTTTCTTTCTTTCCTTCTTTCCCTTCCTTCCCCTTCCCCATTCCTCTCATTCTCCTTTCTCCCTCTCCTCTCCTCTCCTTCCCTCTCCCCTCTCCCTCTCCCTCATCCTTTATGCTTCATCTTCAGGATCTGTAAGTCTCTCTCTCTCTCTCTCTCTCTCTCCCCCCCTTCCCCGCCCTTCCCCTCTCCTCTCCTCTTCTCTTCTTCTCTCTCTCTCTCTCTCTCTCTCTCTCTCTCTCTCTCTCTCTTCCTCCTTTCCTCTCCCCACCCCCATTTTCTTTTTAGACAGGATCTCACTCTGTCACCCAGGCTAAAGTACAGTGGTACAGTGACAGCTCACTGCAGCCTGGAACTTTTGGGCTGAAGCGATCTTCCCACCTCAGCCTACTACGCAGCAGAGGCTACAGGCACACACCACTATGGCTGCCTAATTTTTTATTTCTTATTTTTTTGTAGGGACAAAAATCTCACTATGTTTCCCAGGCTGGTCTCAATCTCCTGGGCTCAAGCAATTCTCCTGCCTCAGCCTCCCAAAGAACTAGGATTACAGGTGTGAGCCACCATGCCCAGCCAAGATAATACTTTCTTATTTTCCCCTTCAAAACCTCCATGAATCTTCAGGAAAATTTTGGCAGTAATTTTTGTAAACGATGCTCATGACATGATCTAATAGAGAAAACAGTCAAAGTTGATTTTTCTCACTAGCAAATCAGTGTCCATCACCACAGTATGGAAAATATGGAAACAGTTTACAAATATTCAGTTGTGGCTTTTGTTTTTGTTTTGCAAACAGGTGGCTGGTTATGAAAACATGCTGAAGATACTCACCATACTACTTCCTCAGATCAAACACTGATCTGAAATAAAGAAATATGACAGCCTCGACTACTTGTTTCCTGTATGATCTCACTTCTTCCCTTCACCCACCTCCCACCCCACTAAGTTACGAGGCTCTACCTTCTTATGAAGGTCACAAGACACACTGCTGATTTATCCAAACAAAAACAGCCATTTAGATTCACAGTGACCAAGCTGGTAGCATGAGGGCAACTGATTAAGTCACTCATTTTTCTTTTATCTTATTTTATTATTTTCTTTTATTTTAAAGATATGGGGTAGAATGTGTTAATTATACAAATGTTCATTATGCAGATACGCTTGTTGATGAGGTGTGCCCCCCTCCTCCCCTGGCAGATTGCCACTACTCCAATTCTTTTCTTATAGTATTATGATAATTGTTCAAGTTCCGCTTATAAATGAGAACACGTGATACTCAGTTCTTTGTTTCTGTAATAGATCACTCAGTATCATAGCCTCTAAGTCCATTCAAGTTGCTGTGAAGGTCATAATTGTGTCCTTCTTTATGGTTGCGTAGTATTCCATGGTGTATAGGTACCACATTTTTTTATCCAGTCCTTTTTCAATGGGCAACACAGTTGGTTCCATGTTTTTGCTATTGTGACCAATGCTGCAATAAAAACACATATGCAGGTATATTTTTCATAGAGTGATTTGAGTTCCTCCAGGTATATTCCCAGTAGGGGGATTGTGGGGTCATATGGAAGGTCGATTTTTAGATCTTTTGGGAATCACCATACTGTTTTTCCATAGAGGTTGTACTAATTTACACTCTAACCAACAGTGTATAAGTATGTCATTTTCCCCACATCCTCCCCAGCATTTGTTGTTTTTTGAGTTACTGATGATGGTTATCCCGACCTGAGTTAGGTGGTATCTTAGTGTGGTTTTAATTTGCATTTCTTTGATGACTAGTGAGGCTGAGCATTTTTTCATGTATCTACTGGCTGCTTGTATGTCTTCTTTTGAGAAATGTCTATTCATATCTTCTGCCCACAATGATCAACTATCCTGAGTTCAATAAAATCACAAATTATGGGGGAAAAATCACAGGGCTTCTTTGCAGAAATAAGGTCACAATTTAAAATGGCTCTCAAATTTGGGTGAGTCTGTTGCCACCGTACAGAAGCATCCAAATACGGCAGCATTGGGGGTAGTCTTAATCAGTAACAATTCTCAAATGGGATTCCTAGAGAAAAGGGAATCTTGAGGCTTCATCTTACAAAACAAACTCCATAACTCCAGCAGCATATGAAGCAAACTTCAAGTCAAATGAATGAGTGTGAACATTTCTTGACATACATTTTCAGATTACCACATGGGAGATTCATCTTTCCAACTGAGTTGAGATTGCTTAAATAAAAGCCATATAAAATATTTCTTCCCAGACCTGTGCTATGACATGCACTGTACAATATTCAGAAATGATGAGCACAGGTAGGGCCCAAATGACAGGGAAGCCATTTATTCTGCCATCTTATCTCTGTCTCTTCCTGTTTCATCAGGCAGATATTTTTTATCGTATTATTTATTTTATAGTATCCCAAATGATAAAAGCCTACAACTCAGATGCGATTGTCAGAGAAGGATGACATAGCCTTCATCGGTCTAGAGGCATAATCCCAACCAGCACCAGCCTCCATTCTGAACAGGTTTCTTCTATAACAAAAGTTTCACATGGCATCTCATTTTTATAAATTCTTTATTACCTCTTGAAATTCTCCATTTCAGTTGCCAATAAGGATTTAAATGCTTCTAGAAGAAATATTCATCAAAACTGACATGACTGTGAATGACTGACATCAAGCAAGAGGGAAGTAAAAAAAAAATCACGTCAGTGTATCAGCAGTTTACTCACTGAACAACTTCTACTCAGTCCATCTGCATGAAATGGGTGTGCCAAAAATTGGACGTGCCTACAGACACTTGAAAGCACTATATGGCATGCATCCTGGTGCTATTCCACATTGCTTAAAGATGAAATACAATTCCCCTGAGGAGAGTCTATATTTTCTAAAATGGTAACTTAAATAATAGAAAAACTGCAGATCCTTTACATTTCGGCCCTAGATCTATAGGCCCCAAATTTCTGTTCTCTTGCTTTCTAATTTGATTTTTAGTATTTCTGAACAGCAGTCATCTTGTTTCTTAATCAGGGATGTATGTCACAGGCACTTGGGGCAAGTCCTCCCAGATACACCTGTTCAGACTCTACCCGAGTCATCATACTGAAACCCTGGAGTGGGGCCTGGGCATGTGTATTTTGAAAAGATCGCCAGGTGATGATGAAAGGCATCCCTGGTTAAGAACAACTATTCTAGATTGATTATTCTTTATAGGCAAATAACTATGACACACACATGTGCATATATAGATCAATATAACTCTCTCCCTCATGGTGTTCTCTAAACGCTTTCCTTTGCCATCCCATTCTTCACTCCGAATCTCTGTCTATAAAATTGTCATGGAACGTTCCATAGCCAGGTAATTTTCCTAGACAAATTTTATGCTAAGTCAGCACATATTAGGCACTCTTCATTTGTGGAGGCAAAGTAGCAACTAAGATCAGCAACTCCTTCCAAAACAATGCCACCTTAATATATAGTCATGCAACAAATATTTATTCAGCAGACTCTGTATGCTGTGGTAAAGGGTGAGAAAAACACAAGAACAAGAGGTGGTCCTCTACACATCAAGGAACACTTATGCTAGAACTAGAGTATAAATAGGTAGTCAAGTTAAGCAAAGTTAAATAATCACATAAGGCAGCATGTATTTCAATATTAAATTATCAGTACTCAACAAAAAGTGCTCCAAGGATTTGGGAGAAGTTGTGCTTGCTCTAACAGTCATGCCATACTTCAGAGAGGGCCTTCAGAAAAGGATCTGGAAAATGGGTAGGGAATAAAAGGGCGTTGCAGGGAATTAGGTGTTTCCAGGCCAGGAACACCACAAACCAAGGAAGGAATGAACAAGGCATGAATAGTGGAAACACAACCCTGGAAGGAAGAGGATATTTGGTGACTGACACCAAGCAGGTAAAGGTTACACTCTAGTCAGCGGGCTCAGAGGACTAATATCCTACAGTTGTAGAAAAATCATCAAGGCTTTAAAGTAGCAGGACATGAGAACAGTAGTTTGTTTTTTAATGTTTTGGGTTTCATTTTTTTGTTTGTTTTCTGGTAGCAAACAAAATGCCTATGAGTATGAGAGACAAAAACATAAGGAGACCTTATGAGAGCAATTAGGATCTGGGCTATAATGATGGATTTACAAATAATTAATGAACTCAGTGGCTGACTGGCTTGAGTTTTTAGCATATAACAAAATGAGGTATACAAACCATAGGAAAAATGGGGAAGACAGGAGTGGAAGCAAAGCAGAGCTGCCGGTGGGAGCTAGCAGAACACTACCCCAGAAGAAACACCTGCACTGGACACATGGCTTTGGAGGAAACAATTTCAGCCCAGAGAATGGAAAGTAGAGTAAGGAAAATAAGAGTCTGCTAAAGGCTAAATCTGGAGAAGCAGCAAACTGAAGACCACAGGGGAAATGCAGAGTAACTGTTGCAAACAAAAGACCCGGAAAAGGCAAAAGAATCTAGTGGCAACCCAGAAGCCAAGGAAGAAGAAAGTTTCAAAACAAGAGTTCACCAACACTATCTCACACAACAGAGGAATCAGAGACCTCTGGCACTGACCCAGTTCTAGTCCCAGCAACAACACCCCACCATGCATCCCAAGATAGAGTTGATATTTTCCTTTAGTCTTTAGTTACTGACTACCCACACCAATCATGTAACACACATATCTGGTTTTTGCTAATATCAGCTATTATGTCTCAGCTCCTTGACACTACTGTAACAAGTTTCTTGGGGTGGGGGGGGAATACCATGGAACTTCATGTACCGCCTTTTTCCCTCCATTGTGCCTCCATATTGCCATGCCACTAGCAATCATTTAGAAATATGTTTAATTGGCTGTAACTATGTCTGTCCTGTTAATAGCAGTATGCAGGTAAAGACCAGTTGAATTCAGGAAGAAGACACAAGCGCTGATCTAGTGTTGCTGCTCAAAGTGTGGCTTATATGCCAGGAGCATCAGCATCACCTGAGAACCTGCTAAAAGGGCACACAGACTCTCAGCTACCCTCCCAGACCAAGTGAATCAGAATCTGCATTTTAACAAGATCCCCAGATGACTGATATCTACGCACATTGGTATTTGAGAGAAACTGGCCTAAACTCAGTATCGTATAGAAGGGGCTAGCACCAACTTACCCAATAAGTGAGTTGGAGGAGGAGAAGACGGCACATGAGTTTTGGCATGTGGGCATGCACTGAGACCCAACTTCACCCTTGCTCAGACTTGTGACAAAGCCCAGGCCCTTTGGATATGTGGCAGAGCCAGGATGGGAAGCAATTCTGGCTTTTGACCAGGAGCCCAGATACGTAAATCCTTCTTCCATAAACTGCCAGTAAGTTCATTTATAGGAAGGGCTTTGCAGATTGTGTCTACTAGGTTGTTTTTCCAGGTTTTATAAATCTTCTGACCTCTTCAAGATCCTATTTATGCTCTCCATATATACCCAGCCCTTGGAATTAATTACATTTTTCTGCTTCCCATTCATTTCTCTAGGGTTCCCTCTAAAGTTGAAATTACTAAAATACTTTTTTGGGGGCACAATTGAAAGCCCAAACTGAAAATGCAACTTCAACCCCAAGTAGAAAGGGTCTGCAAAGAAGACAGCTATACTGAGAACACTACTGCTTAAATAACCAGGTGCCAAGAAAAAGCTCCCTAAAGAAAGAACTATGAGACAAAAGAATCGCCATATCCCGGGCAACCCCCTTGGGTCCCCTCTCACTGAGGGAGCTTTTCTGTCCTCTCAGCAAATCCTTCTTTCAAAAAAAAAAAAAATGAATTGTTATATCCCAAAAGATGAAGACCAAATGGGATACTGAATCTCAAGGCAGAATCTTCCCTCTGCTGGGGTTGTTCTCAATATGTCATTCTCTGATTTTTCTATAGGTAAGTGTATTGAGAATCACTACCTGAAAATATCATTGTGCTAGAAGAGTTCTCTGTGGGTCTTCTACTGTTTTAACAGCTTTATTGATATATAATGTATACGCCATAAAGTTCCCATTTTGGAAATGAAGAAGAGACTTTCATTCCATACCCTGCCTTTTAAGCAATGCCTTACTAAACTCACCCAGGAATATAATATAGCCATTTCTCAAATCTCAGGAATGTAGGACAATGTCATCACCCTCTGATAAAATATCCTATTTCCTCAGTTTTTACGACTGGGAAGAACATCTGACTAAGTTCCTTCTATTAAAATCCAACTATCAGTATTTATAAAAATAATTACTTTTAAGGCCAGGGTCAGTGACTTACGCCTGCAATCTCAGCACTATGGGAGGCCAAGGCAGGGGGTTCACTTGAGTCCAGGAGTTTGAAGCCAGCCTGTGCAACATAGTGAGACCTCATCTCTAAAAAAAAATTTTTTTTTTTATTAACTGGGCTTAGTGGTGCATGCCTGCTGTCCCAGCTATTTGGGATGCTAAGGCAGAAGGATTGCCTGAACCCAGGAAATGAGGCTGCAGTGAGCTGTAATCTTGCCACTGTACTCCAGCCTGGGCAACAGAATAAAATCCAGACTCAAAACAAAGAAACAAAAACAAAAAAAGTAATTACTCTTAATGTTACTTTTTAAAGATGGTTGGAAATACCATCATAGGCCCTTGTAGCCTGCTTACTTTGTAGGCCCTCCATTAGAAAGCAAACTTCACTGACTATGTAAAGTAGAAATCACAAATTCTTACAAATTACTGTTCCCCCAGTTTTTCCTGAATTGCTTTTCACCAAACGTAATGCTCTTTAAGGGCTGCTAGAGCCTGCATGGATCTGTTGTTTTTCACCTTAAGGTTGGCATTAGTACACAGGCAAGATTTTCTTTCAAAAGGAAAACAGGAACTTACATGCTCTCACAGAACCTAGTCAGCGTGCTTGGCTTCTCCTGATTGCGTCTTTGTCTAAACCAGCGTTGAATGCTTCGAACATCCCAGTCCAGTTGCTTGGAGAGGCCTTCCAATCTCTTTTCATCAGGATGCTAAGAAACAAGGTACCAGAAAAATCATCTTCAGTTCATTTTCATCTTCACCATAAACAGATCTGCCCTTGTCTATGTTTGAGATTTTTGTTTTCTATGGTTTACTATTTGCTTCTGAGATTTCCATGTCTACCACTGAGGACCTAGGTCTCCCACAAATAACCACCAGGATAAGAAAAGTTACTTATGAAACACCATTAGAAAACATGAACTTTGCTCAAATGCTCACAACATACTCCTATCAGCAACGCACTTCCCGATGGAACAGCCAATTGGCTAAGTCAGCCCTATCAGGACTTTGAAGGCAGTTCAGTGAAGGAGAATTTGCAAAGACACATTTTTCAAATATTTCACTTTCTCAGGAAAAAAATGGTAAATCATATATCAGGATAAGGTAGGACAGATAAAAAGCCTGAAAAGAATCTCAAAATGCCTCAGGTACTACCAAACATGTTTTTTCCTTCTTGCCCTTCTCATGCCATTCTATCTCCCATGCTTCACACATTCCTCTTTATATTAATAAATATAATTGGTTTCTAATCTTATTTTTGATGACATCTAACATCTTTGCCAGACTTTGATATTAATATCTTATTGCTACATTAAAAGAAAATTGGATGGCTTTCTTAATTTTCTATGCTTTGATGTAGATTAATTACCTGCCCTTTAAGAGTGTGTTGGACAAAAAAAAAAAAAAAAAAACTACCTTAGCATCTTCCTACCCAGGGTAGTCAAAGACCTTTACAATGAAAACTACAAAACACTGCTCAAAGAAATCAAAGATGACACAAACAAATGGAAAAATATTCCATGCTCATGGGTTGGAAGAATCAACATTGCTAAGATGTCCACCCTACCCAAGGCAACCTACAGATTTAATGCAATATCCATTAAATTACCAGCAACATTCTTCTCATACCTGGAAACGACAACACAGGAAATCATATGGAAACATAAATGGCCATGAATAGCCAAAACAATCCTCAGCAAAAATAAAAAAAGTAGAGACAGGCTCAATGGCTCAGTCTGCAATCCCAGCACTTTGGGAGGCCGAGGCAAGTGGATTGCCTGAGCCTGCAGGTTTGAGACCAGCCTGGGCAACTTGGCAAGACCTCATCTCTACAATAAATCAAAAATTAGCCAGGCATGGTAGCATGCACCTGCAGTTTCAGCTACTTGGAAGGCTGAGGCAGTAGGATCGCTAGAGCACAGCAGGTCGACACAGGGGTGGCCGTGAGTGTGCCACTGCACTCCAGCCTGGGCGACGGAGTGAGACTCCAACACAAAAAACAAAGTGGGAAGCACCACACTCCCAGACCTTAAGCTTTCTTATAAAGCTACAATAATTGGTACAAGAAGAGGCATATAGACCAATGGAACTGGATAGAGACTCCAAAAAACAAAACCTCAATTTCTCAACCAACTCATCATCTTTGACAAAGCCTCCACCATCAGCCACTGGGGAGAGGAGAACCTATTCAATAAATGGTGCTGGGAAAACTGGTTGACCACATGCCTATCACCATACACAAAAAATCAACTCCAAATGGATCAAAGACCTAAACATAAAACCTCAAACTATAAGAACCTTAGAAAATGCAGGAGATACCCTCATGGACATTGAAACTGGCAACCAATTCCTAATCAAAACCCCAAGTGCCCAGGCCATAGGAGACAAGATAGACAAGTGGGACATCAGCAAAATGACAAGCTTCTGCAAAACCAAAGAAACCACTGAGAGAGTGGGGAGACAGCCCACAGACCGGGAAAAAATTTTTGCCAACTGTATATCTGACAAAGGACTAACATCTAGGATCTACAAAGAATTCAAATGTGCCAAAAGAAAAAAACAAACAGTCCTATTGCAAAGTGGGCAAAAGATATGAACAGACACTTCTCAAAAGAAGACATACGAGCAGCCAACAGATACATGAAAAAATGCTTAGTCTCACTAGTCATCAAAGAAATGCAAATTAAAGCCACACTGAGATACCATCTAACTTCAGTCAGGATGGCCACGATCAATAACAAAAAATAACAGATGCTGGAGAGGATATGGGGAAAGGGAACACTTCGACACTGTTGGTGGGAGTATAAACTAGTACAATCTCTGTGGAAAACAGTTTGGCGATTCCTAAAAGATGTAAAAATCAACCTCCCATAGAACCTCGCGATCCCCCTACTGGGAATATCTTTTTCACTCTATGAAAAAGATACCTGCACATGCGTGTTCATTGCAACATTATTCACAATAGGAAAAACATGAAACCAACTGTGCTGACCATTGGAAGAGGACTGGATTTAAAAAATGTGATACATATACATGAAAGAATATTATGCAGTCATAAAGAAGGACAAAAATATGAACTTCGCAGCAACTTGGATGGACTTAGAAGCTAGAATACTGAGTGATCTATCACAGAAACAGAGAACCGAGTATTACATGTTCACACTTGTAAGCGGACCTTGAATAACTATCATAATACTATAAGAAAGGGATTGGCAGTAGTGGGAAACTGCCAGGGGAGGGTGGGGGTGGGACTGGCAGTAACGGGAAACTGCCAGGGGTATGGGGGCACATCTCATCAACAAGGGTACCAGCATAATGAACATTTGTATACCTAACCCTGAATTGTACCCCACATCTTTAAAATTAAATTTTTTTTTAAAAACAGTAAATGTTAGTTCTCCTCTTTTCTATCCCTTCTCTCTTCAATGTGTTAGAGCATCTTCCCAACAATCACACTAGGGTTACCTACTATACAACAAAACTAAGCCAACTTAATTCCATTCCTTTATTTAATATTCCTTGACTTAATATTAACTATGTTAATTTAATCTATCTTTGCTTTAATATTAATGATCAGGAAAAATAACCCAAAATGGGGTAGGGAGAAGATAGGCTGACTAGCCTTCAAGTTATAAGGGTGGAATATAGAAAGGTATATATAACACCTTTTTTTTTTTTTTTTTAAGAAAGCAGGATTTATTGAGACGCTAGAATCACACTGAGATATCATCTAACTTCAGTCAGGATGGCCATCATCAATAACTCAAAAAATAACAGATGTTGGAGAGGATGCAGGAAAAAGGCAATACTTCTACACTGTTGGTGGGAATGTAAACTAGTATAACCTCTGTGGAAAACAGTTTGGTGATTCCTAAAAGATCCAAAAATCGACCTCAACTTAAGGCATCAGTGCTATGCACTGAATGTTTGTGTCCTCCCAAAAGTCCCATGTTGAAACCCTAATCCCCAACGTGATAGTTTTAGAAGGTGAGAACTTTGGGAGGTAATGAGATTATGAGGGTAGAGCTCTCATATGAGATTAGAAGTTAGAAGAAGAGACATAGCCGGGCTCGGTGGCTCAGCCTGTAATCCCGCGCCTTGGGAGGCTGAGGTGAGTGGATTGCCTGAGCCCGCGGGTTCGAGACCCGCCTGGGCAGGCGAAA
>CAUYQG010068553.1:0-11534 GCA_963574415.1 Tarsius wallacei
CCACCACCTGGAGTCATGAAATACCATGACGTCAAGACACGAGACTTGTGTGACTTACATTATCTACATCAAAAATGAAACTCTGCCGGGCTTGGTGGCTCAGCCTGTAATCCCGTGCCTTTGGGAGGCTGAGGTGAGTGGATTTCCCGAGCCCGTGGGTTCGAGACCCGCCTGGGCAACTTGGCAAGACCTCATCTCTACAATAAATCAAAAATCAGCCAGGCATGGTAGCGTGCGCCTGTAGTTCCAGACACTGAAATGCTGAGGTGGAAGAATCGCCAGACTGGGCGACGGAGTGAGACTCCAACTCAAAAAAAAAAAAAGAAACTCTGGACATTCTTCTCAATCCAAACTCCCCTTCAAGAGTCTTAAACATACTCAGTTCCCCAGCCTTCAGGGTCACTCTTGCCTCTGAGTGTCAGCCCCCTTTCCGTCTGTGAAAGGTGAATAATAAACTTTATTTTCTTTTACTTCATCCTTAGTTGCAATCTTGCATCATTCCTATGGCACCAACCCACCTTGCCTCAGTTTACCCTTTCACTGGGATTAGAAGGACTCAGAGGAGTTATAACTTTGAGCTCAGAGCCAGAAGACTTTCTTGAGATTGTTTTGCATCCCAAGTTGCCAACATCAAGTCCCATAGAGCAAATGCATTTGGGGACCCCTCTCTGGTTACAAATCCAAGCCTTCCGCTGTTCCTGCTCTGCGGTTTAATCAGCCAAATATAGGGGTAGAAGATAAGTAGAACTCTATGTCTTCCCAAGTTTGTTTGTGTGGTTTTTTAAAATAGTGATTTTATGGACAAAAAAACCACACCCCTTTTATTGTTTGTTTCTACCTGGTTGTTGTTTTTAAATCCACCCTCCTCTAACCTTTCCTTGTTTCCTTTTAGGTTCCGCCTTTCTTTGCCAGAGTCCAATCGCAGCAATATTGAGGTAGGAATCTGGGCTCTCAGAGTTTCCTGGCTATGGAGGAATGGTGATTCTTTTGCTGTATGTAGTAGCGAGTTGACTGTTTTTTTGTTGTTTGTTTTAATTTTTAAAATGTGGGGTACAATTCAGAGTTGGGTGCATACATGGTGGTTGATTGTCTTCAGTACCTCTAAGTCCTTGATTTCTCCATGACTGTGGGTTTTAACTTTGAAATTCTCTATGTAGCTACTCATGACTAAGCCCTCTAACCATTAAACAAAGCAACTCTCCAATCTATATTTATTTAAGCAGAAAGTCTTTTAAAAGAACTCAAGACTGTTAAGACATTGTGTAATGCTAGAAAAATTGGCATTTTAGGGAGATTTCATTTTCTCAATAAAATAATCCTCTGGAGTTAAATGTATAGTCCAGAATCCCAAAGGAATAAGCTATATGTAAACTAAGCCAGATTGCATTTGCTCCTCGAATGTTTTCTACCTATCTCCTAAAATTAGACCAAGGCTGGCTGTGTGGATGCCTTTGTGGGTGGGTGAGGAGCCCAGCCTAGCGACTTCCCAATTGGAAAAGGACATCCCAACATGCAACTTGGAAATACCCTTCCTTCAGGTTTCAGGAAGATCAGCTAACTCACTACTTGATTCATTCATGTAACATATCATGGGGAATTAAGTGCTTGGATTTTAGTGTCAGATTGCCCATGTAAAACAGTGCCTAGTTCATGGGTAGCCCTACGTAAACATTAATTATTAGTATTAATAGTGTTCACTCATTTATAGATTCTCATTGAACTTGGCACTGTTCCAGACAAAACAAAGTCCCTACCCTCACATGGCATACACATTCTAGAGCAGTGGTTCTCAACTAGGGTCGATTTTGCCACCCAGGGACATTTGGCAATATCTGAAGACATTTCTGATTGTCATGACCTGGGATGGGAAGATGAATGCTATGGACACTTAGTGAGTAGAGGCCACAGATGCTGTTAAACATCCCATGGTGCACAAGATAGCCCCCCACAACAAGAAATATCCAACCCAAAATATCAGTAGTGCCACTATTGGGAAACCCTGTTCCAGGGCATGTGTGCGTGTGTACATATGTATATGTGGCAGACAGCAAACAGACAAATATGTATCATATGTACTGAAAAATACTATAGAGAAAAATAAATTCTATTCAGGCAGTTCAAATGACTATGGAGCTGGGAATTACAACCCTAGGGGTATTGAAAGAATGAGCTGAAATCATGTGAGATGCACTTAGCGCATTGACTACAAGGTAGGTACTAACTAAATGATGGCCATGTTTCTATAGTCATCATAATTATTTTAGTTCTTTCCACCTCTTTGTCAAGGGACAGTGTAGCATAATCATTTCATACATCAACTCTGAGGCCGACCTGCAAGAGGAAACTCCCATTGACTTACTGACTGTGTGGCCTTGGACAAGTCACTTAACCTCTCACAGTGAAGTGCCTGGGACATAGTAATGAATTACTACTAAGTATTACTATGTTCAATCGCAGCAGCTATGAGATAGGAACATATCTGGAGAAAGTAGCCAAGAAGTCAGAGAAGTCAAATAAGATATATATTTGTTTAATTTTAGAGGCACATCTGGTTTTCAAGTTGGGAATATTAGGAGCTGGGAGCAGTCATGTCAATCAGCTGAAAGTTAAGTCATAGCTTTCATGCCAGATATTGAGGTCTAAAATGCCAGTTTTATCCCACATATTGTTAGAAACCCCGTGGCATAGCCATTTGGTAGATGACAGACTACAGTCAATGACATTGCATAGCTGACTACCTTAGAAATAGTATTTCCTGCGTCCACAGAGGAAGCAAAATGAGTCCAAGTCTTCCAGGAAGACCCAGGTAATTCACTTAGTATTGACAACAGAATGTGCTAACCATGGCATTTGGGGTGAGGGGAGGAGACAATTGTATACACCTTGCTTTTCACGTCATATTAACCTGCTTAATCCTGACAACAGCCCTATGAGATTAGTACTAGTATCTTCATTTTATAGTTGGGGAGACTGAGGCACATAGAGGTTAAGAAACTTTCCCAACGTCACACAGTTAGTAAGTAGCAAAACAAAAGATTATAAGCCTAGGAAGTCTGACTTCACAGCCACCCTTGCAAAGAGCTTCTTATTATTGGTGAGCCTATAGAAAGCCCAAAAAGTATTCACTGAATGAACTGATGTTGAATGAACATTGAATGAACCTGAATCTTGCCAGGACCCAACAGTTTGCTTGGGCTATATAACTATCATCGTTTATTAAAGATAAGTTATGTGTTCTGGCAATGCTGTTAGTTTCAGAGCATGATGTAATATAAGTGAACTCCTGTAACTGAGGTTCCCAATAAAGAAGGGAAGACTGCTAATTGGGAAATCTATTCGTTGATCTTGGTTATCTTGGTAGATACCAGAGCTGCCACATTTGCTGCCATCATGTGATTCCTCTGCATTTGCCGTCACCAAGACACAACTCAGAGGGAAGCAGAAGTGTCCATTCTCAAGGGTGAAAATAACTAGGCAACCCTGAAACATGGATTCCTACAAAGCTAGTGTATCCCTGTGGGAAGATTCTAATTATTGCTTTCCATCCTGATGAGTCCTGAGAAAGCACATGTCCAAACAGCCCTGATTTAGCAACTGATTCCACTTCCTCTTCATTTTAGGTCTTGAGGTTTGAAAATATTCTGTCCTCCATTCTTCACTTTGGAGTTCTCCCACTGGCCAATGGTAAGGGATTCCTGGGAGACAACGTGACTCTGATATTGAGTAAATGTGGGGAATTGTTTGGGACTTTCCACCCGGAAGCATGTATTATGTTATTATGAATCCAGGCCAGAGCCAGAATTTGCAAAGTTTGTATCATCAATGATATAGTTGCAAAATCAGTTATTCTGGGTCCAGGCCTTGTTTGCAACTCTATTTGCAAATTCAGCAAGAATAGCTAACTCTAGTTGAATTAAGGAGATTGAAACCACTCTTCTTAGGCAGTAAAGAATCTCCTTCGTGTCAATCGGAAATGAGATCATTTTCCCTAGGGAATATCTTTGTGGTTCTTATGCAAGGACCCTTATATGAGTAGACACAGTTTTAATGAATGATAATTCTGGGCTTTCTCCTTGTGCTGCAATTGTTTACAAACTGCAACATCTAGAGTTTGGCTCAGTTAAAATATTTTTTACATTAGACACTGAAATGTTCCCAGACACTGAAATACCACTAACTAGGCATTTTCTTTTTCTTTTTTTTTTTTTTTTTTTTTTTTGAGTTGGAGTCTCACTCTGTTGCCCAGCAGGCTGGAGTGCAGTGGCACACTCACGGTCACCCCAGCATCGACCTGCTGGGCTCTGGTGATCCTACCGCCTCAACCTTCTGGAACTACAGGTGCACACTACCACACCCGGCTAATTTTTTATTTATTGTAGAGATGAGGTCTTGTTAAGTTGCCCAGGCTGGTCTCGAACCTGCAGGCTCAAACAATCCACTCGTCTTGGCCTCCCAAAGTGCTGGGATTACAGGCTGAGCCATCGAGCCCAGTCAGCAGGCATTTTCAGAATAAATTAAGCAAGTGGAAAATGAACAGCATTTTTCTGCCATCCAAAATGCACAAAATCGCATTAATCCACTTTTATTAAACATGAATTAATAAACAATTCTTCTAGGAAAATGCAAGGGTCTTATCAGAGAGAATGGAATGATGGAACCGGGAAGATGAAAAGATCAATTATTTAAAAGTTTCTTGAGAGCCGGGCACAATGGCTTATACCTGTAATCCCAGCACTTTGGGAGGCTGAGGCAAAAGGATTGCCTGAGTCCAGGAGTTCAAGACCAGCCTGGGCAACATGGTGAGACCTTGTCTCTACAATAAATCAAAAAATTAGCTGGGCATGGTAGCACACACCTGTAGTCCCAGCTACTTGGAAGGTGGAAGGATTGCCTGATCCCAGCAGGCTAAGCATGCGGTGGCTGTGATCATGCCATTGTACTCCAGCCTGAGTGATAGAGTGAAACTCCAACTCAAAAAAAAAAAAAAAAAAAATCTTCTTAGACCAGTGCTGTGGCTCACGCCTGTAATCCCAGCACTTTGGGAGGCCAAGGCAGGAGGATCGCTTGAGCTCAGGAGTTCAAGACCAGACTGGGCAACATAGCAATACCCTGTCTCTATAAAACATTTTAAAAATATCCAGGTGTAATGGTGTGCACCTGTAGTCTCAGCTACTCAGGAGGCTGAGGCAGGAGGATCATTTGAGCCCAGGAGGTCAAGGCTGCAGTGAGCTGTGATATACCACTGCACTCCAGCCTGGATGACAGAGTGAGACTCTGTCTCAAAAAATAAATAAATAATAACAATTAAATATAAAAATAAAAAGGTTCTTGTCAGTCTCTTACTAAAAAGTTTGCTAAAATCTCTATGCTTGTGCCCAATTTTTTTACATCTTGTTCTACATTTCAGCAAAACTGCAGCAAGGATTTCCTCTGCCCAATCCACACAAAATCTCATTGGTCAATTCAGATATTGAAGTCCTTGAGGTAAGAATACAAGTCACTTCTGAACTGGTCCATTTCTCTTAATAATAGAATAAGCCTCTCTCTGTTTTGCTTCTTTCGTTCTTTCTTTTTGTCCTGCTTTGTTTTTTTCCAGACCAAGGAATTTTGTAAACAAAAGTTTTAGCTCTTAAAGCACAATTAACAATGAAAAGCATTTACAGTTGAGTTTAAAAATCAAATGTATTAAATTTTTTAAATGTATTCACTCTACAGTACAAGAAAATGCTCTGACACGCTTTATTTGACTTGCTCTACAAGACAAACTGTCAGACTGGAATTATTAGACCCATTTTATAGATGAGGAAAGTAAGACTCAGAGAGAAGTGGCTCAGGTAGCTGGGACAGGGCATGGCTGGGACAGGACTGGCTCCTATGATTCTCCCAGACACTGGGCTTCTCCTAAACCAAAAACCTCCCCTGGACTCAGGGATCTGCTGAGAGCTGTGTTGGTTAATTATTGTTAACTAACTTCAGAACATTTCCCCCCTCTTTTTAGCATTTTTTTTGTTTGTGGAGGTGGAACCAAGTTTTTTGTTTTGTTTTGTTTTGAGTCAGAGTCTCACTGCTACTGCAGCCTCGACGGGCTGGACTCAGGTGATCCTTCTGTTTCAGCCTTCCATGTAGCTGGGACTGCAGAAATGTGCCACCATACCCAGCTAATTCTTTTCTATTGTAGAGACAAGGTCTTGCCAAGTTACCCAGGCTGGTCTCGAACCCCTGGACTCAGGCAAACCTCTTGCCATGACCTCCCAAATTGCTGGGATTTGAGAACTGAGCCACCAACCTGAACATAACTAAGTTTCTGAAGGAATTCTCCAACCCCTCTCACCTCCCTGCCTCTCTGACCTCCTTTTCTATAATTGCTTAAGTCACATCAGGTGACAGATTCCCAAATGGCCTTTCCTTTTTCTGAGGCACTCACAAAGGGTTAGCAGGAGACTTGACTCAGTAGGACCTGGTAAAGAAGCCATCTCTCCTTCACCCCGCAGGCAAACCCAGGTGTGCCCAAAGCTTATCTTTATCTTCATTGTTGCTTCCTTTTCAGGGTTTCCTTTTGATTTCCACTGACCTGAAGTATGAAACACCCTCAAAGCAGCAGCCAACTTTCCACGGTTGGGAAGGTCTAAACCTAATAAACGGACGGTGGAAGGGGAAGCCAGCCCCTTGATTGTCAGCAAGCAATCCACCCCAGGAAGTAAATGGCCCTTAATCCCACAGCTGCTGTAAACCCAGAGGGGGAAGATAGTGCAATCTGGAATTTTAAAGCCCTTGTGAATTGCTTTGGCGGAAAGGTTTCTTTCTCAAGCCCTCAGGGACCAAGAAAGGGCTGAATCGAGGTGTTTGAATGTGAGCGCAGGAGTGCTGTGCGTAACTATGTTTATGTCTGTGTGTTTTGGACAAGAAAGATTCAGAGCTAGGCATGTACTTCTGACCAAGTTGGTAAAAAACCCTTCCATCCGTATTTGTTTTGGTTGTTCTCAGTGGAGATCCCTTCAGCTTCTAGGGGATTTCCCCTGCTTGCATATTGAATTTTACGTTTTATAGTCACTGTTTACTATCTCCCGTGTTTAATTAAAATTGTTTTCTATGTCGATCTTCATTTTTTTATTTGAGAAATTCCCCGCCCTGATTTTTTAAAAATAAGACTTAGTAAAGGGAATAAAATGTAGTTTCTTTTTTTTTTTTTTTTGAGTTGGAGTCTCACTCTGTTGCCCAGACTGGAGTGCAGTGGTACGTTCCCGGCCACCGCAGCCTCGACCTGCTGGGCTCCGGCGACCCTTCCACCTCAGCCTTCCAAGTAGATGGAACTGCAGGCGCGCGCTACCACGCTCGGCTAGTTTTTTTGATTTATTGTAGAGATGAGGTCTTGCCAAGTTGGCCAGGCGGGTCTCGAACCCGCAGGCTCAGGCAATTCACTCACCTCGGCTCCCAAGGCACGGGATTACAGGCTGAGCCACCGAGCCCAGCTAAAATGTAGTTTCTTTAACATTAACATCACAGAGGTTGTGCAGATGTTGAGGTTTGGCTTTGAAAGAGGATCTTTTAGCCGGGCTCTGTAGCTCAGCCTGTAATCCCGCACCTTGGGAGGCTGAGGTGAGTGGATTGCCTGAGCCCGCGGGTTCGAGACCTGCCTGGGCAACTTGGCGAGACCTCATCTCTACAATAAATAAAAAATTAGCCGGGTATGGTAGCGCGCGCCTGTAGTTCCAGCTACTTGAAAGGCTGAGGCGAAAGGATCGCCAGAGCCCAGCAGGTCAAGGCTGCGGTGGCCGGGAGCGGCCACTGCACTCCAGTATGGGCGACAGAGTGAGACTCCAACTCAAAAAAACAAACAAAAAAAAAAACAGAAAGAGGATCTTTTGCCCTGAAATCTTTTCAGTAAGAGACAGGGCAACCACATTAAAAAGATGAAACACCAAAATGGAGTAACCTTAGCTAAGGTGCAGCCATTATACCACTGCTTAGCTGTCATGATTTCTTAACAAATTACCTAGCCTGCCCTCTAAACATTAACAAATTGTCTTGCAACTCCCCCCAAGCCTGCCTTGTACTAATTACTTTTCTACCCCAAGTGTTTGTCTTCCAGCCCTAAAGGGCTAAATTACCTACTCTATAGTGACCAGCCACCACCTGGAGTCACAAAATGTGTCACCTTGACATCAAGGCACAGGACCTATGTTATCAACACCCAAGAATGTGGTTGCTGGAGACTTTTTTTTTAACCAGTCCCATTTCCTTATGGAAACCTTAAAATATACCCCACTTTCAAATGGCACCACGTTGCCCTTAACCCTTAGCATTGATCCCATCCAATCTTGGACGTGAGCAAACTCTGTTTCTTTGCCTTTGCAATTCTTTGCTTTATTTCAATGGCCCTGGCTTACCCCTACTGAATCCAAACACGCAGGAAACTATCATTTCTCAAAGGGTGAAAAGTCAAAATGGAGTAACTTCAGTCATAGTGGCAGCCAATTTAACACTGCTTAGCTTTGTAATGCTTTCTCAGAAGCACACTGATTTCCAAGGATGTAGTTTCTTGACAGTCACATCAAGTTTCTCCTTACTAATCTATTCTAAGTATTTGCCCTCCAGCCATGAAAGCCAGGGCTAACACAATACTGGAACACCTGGAATCCTGAGACTGGTGGTTTCAATACCCAAGAATACAGCTGTTGGAATCATTTTTACTCTTTTTCTTCCTTGAGGAGATCACAAATAATCTGACCCTCCATATTGGATGTCACGCTTGCTTGTGGGTGTTCAGCCCCTCCGTCTATGGAAAGTGGATAAGCTGCCTTTTCTTTCTGTCCACTCTTTGTGCAACCTAACAATTTCTTTAAGTTTTAGGATGTTTGTCTCCACAGCGTCAATGAAATGGCAATGCAGAGTAGACAACCAAGACAATTCATAGTTGATAATTATATTAATGTTGCCAGACACCTAATCAAGGGGGTGAAATTGAGGCAGGAGGAAAATATAGATAATGTAATAAAGGTACAGAAACCACAAACTGTGTTTTTGTAGTTCTTATGGGTGGGGAAGGGAAAAGGATGAATCACACAAAGTCAATAAATGGATAGAAACTGATTCCAAGTCTGTCTGATTCCAAAGTCACTGCTCTTTACATGAGGCAGGACTCAAATCTAAAATCGCTTAATGCTTACTTATCACTACGAACAAGAGACATTGCATATAAATGCATGACAACAGAGGACATAGTCATCAAAGGAGGCTAGACTGGGAAGTCCTGGCGAATCACAAGGAACGAGATGTACTCATCTTTGTAGCACTCATTTGGTCATAGTCGATGCCCTCACAAGTGTTTGTTGGAATAAATGATACACTGTCATATTTTTTCAGTGTTTGGCATGCTCTCTTGTGACATAAAAGTTGTTTGCTATCTAGCCATAGATTCATTTCCAAACATTACCAAATTTCAGGTGTGTTATTTACTCAAACATGTTTATCCTTCTCAGCTGTAGGCATGTCTTTTCCCCTCACGGCTAGGAATGTAAACTCCAAGCTGATGCATTTACTGGATCAGCTGGACCTAATCCAGATTCAGTGTGTTTTCATAAGCTGCTGAAAAGCACTTCCAAAGCGAAAGATAACTAGATCACATTGAAAACTACTGGATTTGGCTTAGCCGTAGCCGAGAAATCGACTGAGAGCCTCAAAACTAAACACAAGCGGACAGTCTAACTTATCTAGAGAAAAGCGATTGTGCGAAGAGTTTTGAGCCTCGGCGCTCGCCGTCGCCCCCTCGGCCTTGGAGCCGGCTGCGCCTGCGCGTTGGTTCCCAGAAGGAGGCGCTCGGGAAGTCGGACAGCGCGGCGGCTGCTCTTCAAAGCGGAGCCGTGAGTTTTCGCCGCCGGTGTCGCCGCCATGAGTCGCAACTATAACGATGAGCTACAGTTCTTGGATAAGATCGATAAAAACTGCTGGAGGATCAAGAAGGGCTTCGTGCCCAACATGCAGGTGAGGCGGGGGAGCAGGACCCAGCGGCGGGGCCTTCCCTGCTCCGGGTGCGACGTCTCCCTCCCCGGCCTGGACGGCGTCCTCCGCGCCCCCCCGGCCCTCCGGCCTCTCCGGCCCCTCGCGAGCACTGGGCCCTTCCCGCCCCTTGCAGCCTCCCCTTTCCCCTCCTCCCCTGCCCCCCGCCCCGTGCTTCTGGGACGGCCCGACCCGTGCCGGCCCCACCGCCTCGCGAGAGAGGTTCCTGGGACATGAGGACGAGCCAAGCGGGGATGTCTAGGGAATCCTGAATATGAAGTTGGCATTTACAGGGCGTTTTCGCACGCAGGTTTCATAAACTCACCATGAGGATGTGCTGGACCAAGTAAAAACTTTTTTTTTTTTTTTTTTGAGTTGGAGTCTCTGTCGCCAGACTGGAGTGCAGTGGCCGGGAGCGGCCACCGCAGCCTCGACCTGCTGGGCTCCGGCGATCCTTCCGCCTCAGCCTTCCGAGTAGCCGGAATTACAGGTGCGCGCTACCACGCCCGGCTGATTTTTTGATTTATTGTAGAGATGAGGTCTCGCCAAGTTGCCCAGGCGGGTCTCGAACCCGCGGGCTCAGGCATTCCACTCACCTCAGCCTCCCAAAGCGCGGGATTACAGGCCGAGCCACCGAGCCCGGCTCCAAGTAAAAACTTTTTAAAAAAGCTTATACCATTCCATGCTGGCCTTTTGTTCCTTGTAATAGCCTAGATGACTAATAATATTCACTTCGGAGAAGGACCTTGAGGATCTGTCGGCCTCCTGTACCCATCTAGGAAGAAGTTCAGCCACGATTTGATGTCCAGTTCACTAATTTTTCCTCTGACAGGATGATGTATCCCAGAAAGAGACCTGGGAGCCAAAGACCAGGTCATCTGAAAGTCTGGGCTCGCCGTATTTCTTAGGCTTTGTCACCATTGACGCTCACATTAATGTGAATAAAGAAAACATCTGTGAGGTTTTGGTGCATGTACTAAGTAGTTCTCAACATCCTTCAAGGTGCCCATGTACATGCACCAAAGGTTTGTGATTCTTGTAGGTAGGTAAAAAGTCCCTGATGGCCTCTCCACTCTTTTTTTTTTGAGTTGGAGTCTCACTCTGTCGCCCAGACTGGAGTGCAGTGGCCGCTCCCGGCCACCGCAGCCTCGACCTGCTGGGCTCCGGCGATCCTTCGGCCTCAGCCTTCCAAGGAGCTGGAACTACAGGCGTGCGCTACCATGCCCGGCGAATTTTTTTTTTTTTTTGATTTATTGTAGAGATGAGGTCTCGCCAAGTTGCCCAGGCGGGTCTCGAACCCGCGGGCTCAGGCAATCCACTCACCTCAGCCTCCCAAGGCGCAGGATTACCGGCTGAGCCACCGAGCCCGGCTTCTCTCCACTCTTTTATTCAATATTCAACCTTATGAGTTTCTCCTGTCAGCAAATTTCTTAGCTAGGCGGTGAAGGGGAAAAATGCCCACAGTGATAAAACAATGTTCTGTTTCCTATTTGGTCAGTTTCTTTGTGTGGAATCTGGTACCCTGAAGGAAGGAGTAG
>CAUYQG010068556.1:0-19230 GCA_963574415.1 Tarsius wallacei
GAGGTCTCGCCAAGTTGCCCAGGCGGGTCTCGAACCCGCGGGCTCAGGCAATCCACTCACCTCAGCCTCCCAAGGCGCGGGATTACAGGCTGAGCCCGGCAATGTCTTACTTTTAATTTGCCCTCATCAGAAGTGTCTGGACGCTGACGGTAACCACTTTGAGCACTTCTTGTCATTGCAGAAGTCAAACGTGACTTGTATTCATCTTTTAATTTTAATACAGTGTTTTTCTTTTCTTAAAATGTGTACACTTTTTGGGGCACCCTCTGTATATAGGAAAGTTTTTAACAGGGAATTGCTTTTTAGGGCACAAAACTGTGCAAAACGACTCGCAGCTGTAAAATCTCAGGCTAATCTATTTAAATGTTAGAGAAAAAAGACTAGAAGCCAATACATCAAAAACGTTAAGTTCATGGGAGGTTTTTTTCTTTCTTCTATTCTTTATTTTCCACAAACTCAAAAACTTTGTATACGGGACTTTTCTGTTACACCTAGAATTACATCCAGCATCTCAGTTTCTCTGAGTTGGGATGTAATAACCATTAACATTCACAGTGATAGACAGTGGAAAGAGCAGCTACTGACTGCACTCTTGGGCAGGATTACCAGAGGTTCCCTTCGGTGTTTTCTAATATTCCCAAATAAAACTTGAGTTCTTTGAGAGCAGGGACTTCAAATTCTTTGCATTGTCCACAAATTTTTTGCAGCTTGGCACCAAGAAAATGGAAAACACGCTGACATCAAATCAAGACAAAGTCAAGGAAACACTAGGTCTGTCCCGTGGAGAAATCTCATTAGAAAAAAATCCCCACTTTAAAATTGTACTTATTTGTTTATTTCCCCATCTTATCCCCTCAAAATATATGGCAATCCATAAACTATGAGACAGCATACATTATAAGTGGCATAAAACAAGAAAAAAGAAGATGGGTGGGGGGTTGCAAGGTTTAGAGGGGTGGGGTAGAAATTTTAAAGGGAGCTGAGAATGAAGCTAAGCATTGTACCTTAGTGACCTTTGCACATGCTCCAGTTAGCTCCAAATAACTGTGGCTTCTCAAACATGTCTTTATAGAATCAAAAATCTCCCTCTCCTCTCAGAATATTCTCTTTCATTCAGATAAAATTGTCGAAGCCAACTGTCATGGCTCAGAAACCCTTTTAATACAGATGGTCCCTGACTTATTATTTTTTGACTTTATGATTGTGCAAAATGACATGCATTCAGTAGAAACTGTACTTCATTGCCTGTACAACCATTCTGTTTTCCACTTTCAGGGCAGTATTCAATAAATTACATGAAATGTTCAACGCTTATAGGTTTTGTGTTAGATGACTTTGCCCAACTGTAGGCTAATGTAAGCATTCCAAGCACATTTTAGGGTAGGCTAGGCTAGGCTATGGCATTCAATAGTATTAAATGCATGTTTAAATGCATATTAAATGATGTTTTCAACTTACGATAGGTTTGTCAGAACATTGTAAAATGAGGAACATCTGTACTCAGTTTTCACATTCCAGTTATTTTCTCACTCTCCAATGAGAGTTACTTTCTGAACAACTCTCCATCACAGCACCTGCTATTCTGACTGCTGTGCTGTCCTTGATATGCACTTTTGCCAAGCGCAGCGGTTCACACCTGCAATCCCAGCACTGTGGGAGGCAGGGGTGAGAAGATTGCCTGGGTCCATGGGTTCAAGACCAGCCTGAGCAAACTGGCAAGACCTCGTCTCCGTAATAAATCAAAAAATCAGCTGAGCGTGGTGGCTCGTGCCTGTGGCTCCAGCTACTTGGAAGGCTGAGGTGGAAGGATCACCTGAGCCCAGCAGGTTGAGGCTGTGGTGGCCATGAGTGTGCCACTGCACTCCAGCCTGAGTGACAGAGACTCAAAAAAAAAAAAAAAGCATTTCTAGGAATGTTCTCTACTTTTAGTGATGGGGGGAATTTTAGTAACGGTTTCAATCTTAACATTTGAAATTAGAAAATCAGCAGTTTATATTTGAGCAATTAATGCACAGGAAGGCAGGGACTCAAATATTCATTGGAGGGATAATTAGATTAGGATGGGTGCAGCTGGTCTTTTCAGGCCTTTTCAGTATTTCAAGCTGTTGCTTGCTTTGAAGATTAAAAGGAGTCAGACTTGAATCTCTGCAACTGGGATTTTTTTTTCTAGTTTATCAAGTATGGCCTTCGGGGGCATTTCTTAAATATTTACTTCTACCTAAGGTTTATCCAGTGTATTCAAATGTAGACTCTTATCTGAAATCCCCTGCTAAAACCACTAAGACAATGCAATACTTGTGGTACTTACATCATGCTGAAAAGTAGCCCAGAACTCCAGTGTTTGTAAGAACAGCTCAAGCATTGAAGGCAGCAATATCCAAATAAGGTACCAAGCACTGGACTTTGATTTAGACCAAACAGTACCTCACAGATTTGCCGTCAGTTGCAACCCTTGGGTTTGGTAATCCTAGGTTGACTTCAGCTTTTTCTCTGACCCTCCTTTACACCCTCCTTTCTACAAGGCTAATTCAAAATATAGCCGCTGGGTTTGAAAGAAGGAGAGGGGTGGGGGTAGGAGAAAATAAGAAAGGATTTGTATGAATATGAATGTGTAAGGGGGGGTGGCTTGAAAATGTGACATGAACATTTACCATAATACTATAAGAAAGGGATTGGCAGTAGCGGGACACTGCTGGGGTGGGGGTTGGGGGAAGATACAACATCAATGAGGTACCTGATCTCAAGCCTGGCAGAGTGGGGACCCAAGGGAGGCCCAAACTTTACCTGTCAGATGACCCCTTGTAGACCTGTTCCTGAATTGCACCCCACATCTTCAAAATAGAATTAGAAAATTTTTTAAAAAGTGACATGAGACCTGCAAGATGAAATGTAATGAATTCTTCTTACCAGATACCAGGTGAGTGGAATTCTTTTTTTGTCTCAGGGATTGCCAAAAAGGGAACCAATAAAGCTAGGAAGGAGGTGGACATCAAGGGGTGCAGGGATGTGATTTAAGAAGGGAAGGGAGGCTGCGGAAGCCACTTTCTTGACGGAAGTGAAAGATCACTCCAACGAGCAAGAAAATAACTGGCAAGCTGCAACCCCAGGAAGATTTTCTAGGAACAGAGCTGTTTCACACAGACCCCAAGGGCTCTGAGATAACAATGAAGTCTCTACTTCAAGGGGAAAGAATGACACTGCTTACATGTATTGTTCCAGTTCCAGAAGGTTTTCTGAAGAAAACCATGCTGGGTGATAATTTCTCCCCCTGTGATTTAAATGTGTGCATCAGGACATCTGGTAAAATGTTCTGAACTTTGGCAAAAATATAAAATATTCACACACACTGTAGCTAATTGCGTGTTTAGCCCAGTGCAGAGCAGTGAGACAGACATACAGATGCATAACACATGTCACAAGTTTTGAAGGAACATCTGTCTAATGCAGGAGGCTTATATTTAAAACATTAAAGAGGATATTCACAAAGTTGGGCATGGTGGCTCATGCCTATATTCCCAACACTTTGGGAGGCCAAAGTAGGAGGATTGCTTGAACCCAGGAGTTTGAGACCAGCCTGGGCAACATAGTGAGACCTCATATCTACTACAACAACAAAAATCAAAAAATTAGCTAGGCATAGTGGCGCTTGCCTGGAGTCTAAGCTACTTGGGAGGCTGAGGCAGAAGGATGGCCTGAGCCTAGGAAGTTGAGCTGCAGTGAGCTATGATTGTGTCACTGCACTCCAGCCTGGGAAACAGAGGAGACCCCCAACTCAAAAAAAGGAAGAAGGAAAGAAAAGAAAAAGGATATTTACACACAAAAGAAAGAAACTAGACCCCTCCCTCACACCATATACAAAAATTTAAAATGGAATGAAGACTTAAGTGTAAGGTCTAAAACTATAAATTTTTTTTGATTGGAAAATGTAGTTTATTTAGAAATTAAATTGGAGAAAGAGAGAAAAGGAGGATCCACTTCCCCCAGATTGAGGCAGGGGGCCAGAGCTTAAAAAGAAACATGGCCAGGACAGAGCTCAAACAGCAGCTTGGCTGGGCCAGAGCTTAACAAAAGCAATGGCCTAAAACTATAAACTTTTTAAAAGAAAACACAGGGACAAACCTTTGTGACCTTGGATTAGGTAATAACTTCTTAGATAAGATACAAAAGCATAAGGCACAAGAAAAAATACATAGAATTTTATGAAAACTTAAAATAGTTATATTTCAAAGAACAACAACAAAAATGTGAAAAAAAACCAACTTGTAGAATAGGGAAACTATTTACAAATCATATCTCTTTTAAGGGGCTTGTATCTAAAATACAAAAAGAACTGTTACAATTAAGCAAATACCTAAGACAAATAAACCAGTTAAAAATGGGCCAAGAAGCCAGGCATGGTGGCTCACACTTGTAATCCCAGCACTTTGGAAGGCAGAGGCAAGAGAATTGTCTGAGCCCATAGGTTTGGACCAGCCTGGGCAACATGGTGAGACCTCATCCCTACAAAAAATAAATAAATTAAAAATTAGACGGGTGTAGTGACGTATGCCTGTAGTTCCAGCTACTTGGAAGGCTGAAGCAGAAGGATCACCTGAGCCCAGTGGGTCAAGGCTGCGGTGGCCGTGAGCGTGCCACCGCACTCCAGCCTGGGCGACAGAGTCAGACTCTGATTGGAAAAAAAAAAAGGCTAAGAATATATATAAATAGAAAGTTCTCCAAAGAAGATATGCAAATGGCCAATAAGCACATAAAAAAGATTCTCAACATCATTTACCAGCAGGGAAATGCAAATCAAAGTCACAGCGAGATAACACTTCTCACCCACTAGAATGACTATACTAAAAAAGATGACAATAACAAAGGTTGGCTGGTGGGAGTGCAAATGGTCAGTTACTTTGAAAAACAGTTTGGCAATTCCTCCAGAAGTTAAACATAAAGTACCATGTACTATGGTCTGAATGTTTGTGTCACCCCAAAATGTATGTGTTGAAATCCTACTCCCCAAGGTGATGGCATTAAGAGGCTAGATCCATGAGCTCGGTGGTTCAGCCTGTAATCCCAGCACTTTGGGAGGCTGAGGCAATTGAATTGCCTGAGCCTATGGTTTAGAGACCAGCCTGGACAATTGGTGAGACCTCATCTCTACAATTAAAAAAAAAAAAATTAGCTGGGCATGGTAGCGTGTGCCTATGGGTCTGGCTTCTTGGAAGGCTGAGGCGGAAGGAGCGCCAGAGCCCAGCAGATCGATGCTGGGGTGGCCGTGAACATGCCACTGCACTCCAGCCTGGGCAACAGAGTGAGACTCCAACTCAAAAAAAAAAAAAAAAAGGCTAGCTCAAGGCTAGCTCATTCATCCCTAGGGATTGTTGCCCTTATCAAAGAGGCCCAAGGAAGCTCATTCACCCCTTCCTACGTGAGGACACAGCCATCTCTGAACTAGAAAGCAGCCCTCACCAGACACAAATCTGCCAGGGTCTTGATCTTGGATTTTGCAGGCCATGGGGCTGTGGGAAATAGATTTCTCTGTTTATAAGTGATCCTGTTTATGGTATTTAGTTATAGCAACACAAGCAGACCAAAGACACCACATAAACCTAGCAATTTTACTCCTAGGGATATATACCCAAGAGGACTGAAAACATATGTCCGCCGGACACAGTGGCTCAAGCCTGTAATCCCAGCACTTTGGGAGACTGAGGTAAGGGGATTGCCCGAGCCCACGAGTTCGAGCCTAGCCTGGGCAACCTGGTGAGACCTCATCGCTACAATAAATCAAAAAATTAGCCAGGCGTAGTAGCGTGTGTCTGTAGTTCCAGCTACTTGGAAGGTTGAGGCGGAAGGATTGCTGGAGTCCAGCAGGTGGAGGCTGGGGTGGCTGTGAGCGTGCCCCTGCACTCCAGCCTGGACGACAGGGAGACTCTGGCTCAAAAAATAAAGAAAGAAATAAAGCAGTACCCCAAAGAACTTTCTGTGCTGTGAAAACAACAGCCACCACTCACGGGGGCTCTTGGGCTCTTGATTTATAGCTAGTGTGAAGGTTGAATTTTTAATTTAATTTAGTTTGGAATTAAATATGTACACGAGGTTAGTAACTACTGTATCAAATAGCACAACTGTAAATGATAAAATCCAAGCTCCTTAATAGATCATAAAATGGGTCTATACTTTCTTTCTACATTCTTTTTCATACCTCGACTCTTCAGAAATACAAAACCAGATGACATTTTCCTTATCAGATGGCAAGAACCGTGAGAAAACACAGAAAGCAGAACCAGGCTTGGAAGGAAGAGACTACAGAGTCACATTAATGTGTTTCAAGAATTAAGAGCAGCTTGAAAATGAGTAAAGAGCTTGCTTATTCGAAGAAGCAAAATGCACTCCAGTGAATAAAACATTACGTAAAATTTAAAATTCAAGGGAAAAGAGAATGGTAAATTTAAAGATCGACAGTATCAAGCGCTAGCAAAGAGGCAGAAAAACCAAAGTCTTGAGACATGACAGATGGGAATGTGAACTGGTACGTATACACACCTGGAAAGCTGCTAGGCAATATTTGTGAGACTGGATTAGAACGGACACCTGTACTGGGCCCATTCTGTCTCTAGGTAGACACCCAGCAGAAATACACAGAGCAGCGTTGTTCCAGCAACAGCAGTGTCAGACATGATACGCTGTGTGTGTGCTTACACGCATGAGCACATATGATGACTGAGGAAATCCAAACACTGACCAGAAGCTGAGGATGAAAAGCAAAACAGAACACACGAA
This sequence comes from Tarsius wallacei, assembly GCA_963574415.1. Taxonomy (NCBI): domain Eukaryota; kingdom Metazoa; phylum Chordata; class Mammalia; order Primates; family Tarsiidae; genus Tarsius; species Tarsius wallacei. The sequence goes on from CAUYQG010068556.1 coordinate 6,769, forward strand.
ACAAAGAATAAACACGAAGCCACGCATGGAGAGAACCTAATCGCAGCTCACAAGAGGGGCTCAGGAGGGCAATGGATGAACATATGACAATGCTCCCAAAGCCTCAAGAACGTCTACAAATCAGCTTTAGAAAACACAGTCAGATTTTAAAAACAGACCAAAGAAACCACAATAGAAATAAAGATGTTGCCTAAGTCTGTGGAAAGAGCCACCCTCATGGGTTATGAGGGAGATGCGACCAAGGAGACAGACACACAGACAACCAGATGACACAGATACACGCTGACAGTGCTGAGGGCTCCACAGTGTCCCCAATGGTCTCCCTTAATTTCTCAAAAGTTGAATTAATGTCTTCCCCTTTTTTTGGAGACAGGGTTTCACTTTGTCAAAGTGGCATGATCACGGCTCACCACAGCCTCAACCTTCTAGTCTCAAGCAATCCTCCTGCATCCGCCTCCAGAGTAGCTGGGACAAGAGGCAGGCACCACCATGCCTGCGAATTTTTAAAAAAATTTTTAGGCCGGGCTCGGTGGCTCAGCCTGTAATCCCAGCACTTTGGGAGGCCAAGGTGAGTGGATTGCCTGAGCCTGCGGGTTCGAGACCAGCCTGGGCAACTTGGCGAGACCTTGTCTCTACAACAAAATAAAAAATAGTCGGGTGTGGTGGTGCGTCTGTAGTCTCGACTATTTGGAAGGCTGAGGCTGAAGGATCGCCGGAGCCCAGCAGGTCAACACTGGGGTGGCCGTGAGCGTGCGTGCCACTGCACTCCAGCCTGGGCGAAGAAGTGAGACTCCAACTCAAAAAAAAAAAATTTTTTTTTTAAAATAGTGATGAGGTCTCGCTATGTTGCCCAGGCTAGTCTCGAACTCCTGGGCTCAAGTAATCCTCCTGCCTCGGCCTGCCAAGTGCTGGGAGCCACCGTGTCTAGCTCATGTCTTCTAAACAGTTCAACATGACTGGTCTTTCCAGTATTTCAGCAGCTTTCCAACATCACTTTCAATGATATCATGAAACACTGCATCTTTTACGAGACTCCTGACTTTACACAGCAACTGATTTGTGTTGAACTACTCAATGTTTACAAATGCCTACCGACTAGACACTGACCCACAGAGACACTGAGCATATGGGTGGTGACAGACACTTCTGTGTAGCAGCGAGAGACATGGTTCATGAGGGACCATACCTACACTATGACAACTGTGGTGATTCAGATAATGTCCACACAAGGAAACACTTATTCACTTCCTTTTTAAAATTATTATTTATTTTAGAGGCAGGGTTTCACTCTGTCACCCAGACCAGAGTCACTGGCATGATCACAACTAAGCATAACCTCAAATGTGCAGGCTTGAGCAATCCTCCTGCCTTAACCTCTGGAGAAACCAAGAACACAGGCACATGCTACCATGCCTGGTTAAGATTTTTTTTTTTTTGAGTCAGAGTCTTACTCTGTCACCCAGGCTGGAGTGCAGTGGCACACTCATGGCCACCATAGCCTTCACCTGCTGGGTTCAAGCGATCGCTCCGCCTCAGCCTTCCAAGTAGCTGCAGCCACAGGTGTGCGCCACCAAGCCCAGCTAATTTTTCTTGATTTACTGCAGAGATGAGGTCTCGCTAAGTTGCCCATGCTGGTCACAAACCCCTGGGCTCAGGCAATCCTCTCAACTCAGCCTCCCAAAGTGCTGGAATTACCAGCATAAACCACCATGGCCAGCCAACTGTTTCTTTCTTTGAAGAGACGAATGCCTCAAAAAACATACTCTCCGCTTCCTTCCACACTTTTCTAGCCATCTCCACACACAGAAGACCACTTCAAGTGATGTGAACCCCTCCCTATGTTGACAAAATTACCTCATACCCCTTAAGCTGGTTGAGGCAAAAGACAGGTCTGAAAGTACGGCTCAAGGTTAACCGGCATCCTCTCAAACTGCGATTCTTGGGATTTAAAACAACACATCTGTGATCGGACCACTGCGGCCGTTGTTCTGTAAAACTGAGCAGCAACAGGTCCATGATTGTATGTATCTTGCTTCTGCAGGAGCCATGTGGTAAAGGCTGGCTGACACGGACGAAGTGATTGCCAACGCTTTTGATGTTTTTCACAGAAAGTGCTGGCTAGCCTGCTCCCTAGCAATCCCAGAAAGTCACTGTGTTAGACCCAATGGACCCCTTGCTCCCATTCATCTCATTTTTAGTTGAGGATTCTCCAAGCGCTGCTCCTGTGTGGACCGGGGTTACACATCAACAGTTGACACCGAAATGCCAGATGGGAAGTTCAGAAAAGCAGGGGATAAAGAGAGAAGGTACAGACGATGGAGAGGTTGTCAGCTGGCTTTTATTCTGAGGTGGTACCATTCTTATTTTTTTGGTGGTGAAGTATTTATGTTTACACTACTTGCTGGGCATAGTGGCCCGTGCCTGTAATCCTAGCACTTTGGGAGGGCAAGGAGGGTGGACTGCTTGAGCCCAGGAGTTCAGAACCAGCCTGGGCAACACTGCAAGACCTCGTCTCTACAAATATCAAAAGATTAGCCAGGAGTGGCGGTGCGTACCTGTAGTCCCAGCTACTCAGGAGGCTGAGGAGGAAGGATCACCTGAGCCAGGAGTTCAAGGCTCTGATGAGTGGTGATTGTGCCATTGCACTGCAGTCTGGGTGACACAGCAAGACTCTAGACTTATAAAATACTATTGGTTATAAATTATGGTTTGCGACACTAAAGAAAGTCCTTACTTGCTTAAATAAATATCTTTAAATCCTATGTGACTTCAAAACATTATTTAATAACTTAATACTTTTCGCCAGGCACAGTGACTCACGACTGTAATCCTAGCACTTTGGGAGGTCAAGGTGGGAGGATCACTTGAAGTCAGGAGTTTAGGACCAGCCTGGGCAACAAAGTGAGACCCTGTCTCTACAAAAAGTTAAAAACTTAGCCAGGTGTAGTCGTGCACACCTGTAGTCCCAGCTACTCGGGAGGCTGAGGCATGAGGACTGCTTGAGCCCAGGAAGTCAAGGCTGTAGTAAGCTATGATTGTGTTACTGCACTGCGGCATGGGGAACAAGTCAAGACTCTGTCTCTGAAATAATAATACTAATAATAATGGTTTTATCGGTCATTACAATCCAAAATTCTATGAAGCTTCCACTTAACCCCTTGGGAAGTAGTTCAGCTTGAAAAAAAAAAGACTTGAGAGACAGACCAAGAGGGGCAGAGGACAGAGAAGGCAAGTTTGAATTTTAAAGTGATTTAAACTCAAACTGTGACTGTGCGCTTGCCCAGAGGGTATCCTCCCAGCACCGGCTGCGTTCAGGCAGAGACACAGGTGCCAGGGACCCAGGCACAATCATGCTATGTGATGAGTCTGCCTGGTGACCTCTAAATGCCTCTCAACTCTCAGTCCTCTGGCGGTTTGGCATCTGGTGAGATTCCACAACGCCTCCGTCTCTCTCCTGTGTCCCAACACTTCCTTTCCATACGCTGCTGCAACAATTCCATCAAAACTGGTGCATCCGGGAGAAATCCAGGCTGGCCTCAGCAGGCAAACGACTCCGAGCCAGTGTTTGCAGCAGGATTCTCATCACCTTTCGGCAATGAACTCCCTGCTCCACATCTCTCAATCTTGCAGAATTCCCGAAACATGATTGCAAAAAAAAAAAAAAAAAAAAAAAAAGTTGGCCCTGATGTTTTACGACAGTCGAGTCTTGAACACTGAACTTCAGCTTCAACATATCTCAGGACAGAGGACAGAGGTGATTTTCCCTAAACAAGCTTCTAGTCTAGAGAAATAGCCAGAGGGCAGGGTCTTTTTCCACATCTATCCCAACAAACGTTTACTAACATGTCTAAAAGGAGGCGAAACTGGGCAAAACGAGAGACAGTGGATGAAATTCTGGCTCTGCCATGACCAGCTCCAAGGACCGGCACAAAACGCTATGCTTCTCTGCCTTCCAGCTTCTTCACTGTAAAGTGAGGAAGAGACAACAAGACTTTATACACCGGAGAAAACATGAAAAGCACCTTGCACAGTTCTTGGCAGACTATAAGGGCCCAGTACAGAAGAACGACTGTCACGGTTGTCATTGCTGTGGCTGTCAGTCATTCAAGACCAAAACCAAACATCTCTGAACTCCTACCTTAACCTCAGGCCACGCCCCACAGGACAGAATGACCCTACTGGATGCAAGGGGAGCCCCGTGAGCCATTGTATACAGTTGCTGCGGGCATTCAGAACCAGATCGGCTGGATTATCTACATACTCTGTTGTAAAGCCTAATCCCATATCACCACTTAATTCATACATTCACAGAATGCAAGTGTAAGAATATAAAAAGAAGAGATCATTTGGATCCGGTCTTTCACTTCTACACACACACACACACACACACAACATACAAGAAAAAAAAATAAAGAAGGAATACGAGCCAGACCAGCAATTGGCAAGATTTTTTCTGTAGTGGACCAGGTTTGGCTAACATACAGCATACAGGTCTCTGCTGCATATTATTTTATTTTTCTTCTTTTGAATATTGTTGTACAATTCTTTGGATTTTTTTTCCGTTGTTTTAAAATTTTTTTTAAATAACAAACAGTACAGGCTGCCAACCCTGTTCTAAACTATCATCCCATTGCATCAAGAAATCACACATGTGCAAAGAATGGCACTTTAGACCGTTATACATAATTCTAAATACATTTTCATCTTAAATCTAAAATCGTTCTTGATAACAATGTTTGCTAGGCAAGCAAGAGGCACTTCTAAGCAAGGAGCTGCATCGAGGTAAAAACAAAGAGATTTATTACAAAATGGTCTTTAACAATACAATCCTACCTGAGAGTTCTCAAAATGAACAGCGACAATGAGCTTTCCTCCATAGAGCTTATCTTCCAAGTTTTCAAGGATGGAAGGTTCGTGCTCTGGTGGGTATGTCTGTTTTAGCCAGTCCATCCAAGACAATCCCACAAGTGACTGGATCTTTTCCTCACTGAACTGGCGCATCTTTCTTCGAAATTCATTCACTTCAGGATCCTTCAAGGCATCAAATTCATGAAGACCTAAACATATTTTTAGAGGTGTCATTTTCAGTAGATAACAATAATACAAGAAAACACCGAACATGAGCGAACATGGATGTTTGGCTTTTATCAAGCAGACAAAGCTGAGGAGGAAAAGATCACAAAAGGTTAAAAGATGAGCCACATAAAGTAATAAATCTCATGCACAGAAGACAAGCATACAAGTGGATTTTAAAGAATATATACTCGTCAAAGAATGTGGTTTGACTACCTGTCTAATAAAGATAATCTGTGAAATTCACAATCCATTTTTAAAACCTCATATACAAGATTTAGTTTTTATCTACAAACCAAGCAAAACACATTGAACATATCTGAGAAAGGCTAGGAATCTGAAAAACGGTTCCATACTGAATCAGAAGAAACCTAATACTCAAGTTATTATCTAATCTAAAACTTGGTCGACTGTGGAAATAACTATGAGGCGTGGGGCAGATCGTACACTGGAAATCTCTGTACTTCCTCTCAGTTTTGCTGTGAACCCAAAACTGTCCCAGAAGATCAAATCTTTTGAAAAACAAAAAAAAGCCCAAATAAACTTAGTACACTTAAATTTTATAAATCGAGTTTTCAGTTCATCAGGATTTTTCAGCTATAGTCTATTACATGTTAGTCAAAAATCTCATAAACATAAAAATTACTTTGGTTGTATGGTTGACCCTTGAACAATGCAAGAGTTAGGAGACTGACCCTCCACACGGTCGAAGGTCTGCACATAACTTTGAACTTCTCCCGAAACATAACTTCTGATAGCCTGCAGTTGGCTAGAAGCCTCACTGATTGATGACACAGTTATATGTATCACACGCTGTATCTTACAACGAAGAAAGCCAGAGAAAAGACGTTATTATGAAAACCGTAAGGAAGAGAAAACAGACCAGAGCTGCTCATTAAGTGGGCGCAGATCATCATCAAGTCTGCGTCTTCATTTTGACACGCAGAGGAGGAGGAAGGGAAGGGGCTGGTCCCGCTGTCTTGGGAACAGCAAAGGCAGGAGAGGTGGACGAGGTAGAGGCAGGAGAGGCAGGTTGCTCGGCTCAACTTTATGGAGAAAGCCCGTCATTCCCACCTGGCTTCTTTACCTTTCCATTCCTCCAAGACCGTGTCCACACAGTACCAACCCTCCTTCCATCCTTCGCTTCAGTTGTGGTGCTGGCATCACCGAAGGGCTGACGTAGAAAGAGGTCAACGGTGGTCTCGAATACTCAGACCTCCGGCCACACCGTCTCATGGCACCTGTTTTCTGCACTGCTGTCCTGGGTCTTCCTCCTCATCGGCACTGGTGTGGAGGCAGTCACCTCCCTAAGCTGTCTTCCGTCACGTTCTCCAGTGTGGTGGCCACTCGCTCTCAAGTTTCTCCAGGGTCCACATACTGAAACCTTCGCCTCCTGCCTTTCTTACCACACCCACAGTCTCTGCCGTGATTTCCTTGATGGGCTCTGTCATAACCCCTGGGAAGCCATGCACAACATCTGGGCACAGCTTTCTCCAATAGGAATTTATTGCTTTGGGTTTGATGGCTTCCATGGTTTTTTCTATAACAACAATGGCATCTTCAACGTCATTCCGGGCATTTCTGATGTTCTCTCTAGTGGGTCTTCTCTTCCAGAGCACTGGCAATCCTTCCTAGAGAGAACTGTGTGTAACATGCCTTAAAGGTGCTTTGAGACCTTGATCTAGAGGCTGAATAAGAGACACTGTGTTGGGGGAAAGTAGACCCCTGTGACACCCTCAGTGCTGAACTCGAGGTGTTCTGGGTAGCCAGGGCCATCTAGTGTCAAAAGAACCTTACTAGCATGGTACTCCATGGCTTCATGGAACCAATCCGGAAAAAGGGTTCTTGTCCAGGCCTTCTTGCTGAACAACCAAAACACTGGCAGCTGGTGTTTATCATTTCCCTTCAGGGCTGGGAGGTCAGCAGTTTTATAGATAAGGACAGTTCTGATAATAAACCTAACTGCAATTGTACAAAACAGTAGGGTTAGTCTTTAATTCCTAATGGCCAGCTTCTTTTCCTTACTAATAAATGTCCTTTGCAGCATTTTTACCCCTAGGATAGGGCACTTCAGTCGGCATTAAAAACCTGTTCAGTAGGCTGAGCCCAATGACTCATGCCTGTAATCCCAGAACTTTGGGAGGCCGAGGCAGGAGGATTACTTGAGTACAGGAATTTGAGACCAGGCTGGCAACGTAGCAAGGCCTTGTTTCCACAAAAAAAAAAAAAAAAAAATACACATTAGCCAGGCATGGTGGTGCATGTCTCCACTGCAGAGACTTGGGAGGCTAAGGCAGAAGGACTGCCCAAGACCAGGACACTGGGGCTGCAGTGAGTGGTGATCAGGCCACTGCACTCTAGCCTGGATGACAGAGTGAGATCCCGACTCAAAACAAAGAACAAAAACAAAAACCTGTTCAGGCAGATATCCTTTTTCCTCAATTATTTTCTTAATGGCATCTAGGAACTTGTCTGCTCCCTCTTGGTCAGCAGAAGCTGCTTCTATTGTTATCCTGACATTTCTTAAGCCAAACCATTTTCTAAATTTATCAAACCATCCTTGGCTGCCATTAAATTCCCCAGCTTTAGATCCTTCATCTTTCTTTTGCTTTAGGTAGTCATATAATGAGTTTACTTTTTCTCAAATCATATCTTAGAGTCTGTAAGTATGCCTTTCTTTTAGAAACCCTGCACCCATATACAAGCTCCATTTTCAATACAAGATAAAAAGGTATTTTGTAAAAAGTGCAAGGTTTTGCACCTGCTGCCATAGCTGCAGCAATACTTAACAAATTTCCTTTTCTTTTATTACGATGGTCCTCATGCTGGATTCATCTGACTTGAAATGGCAGGCAACCACAGCTGCAGACCTCAGTCTACAATATAAACCAAGCAACCCAATTTGTTTATTTTTTTTTAAGATTGGGTCTAGCTGTGCTTCCCAGGCTGGAATGTAGTGGCTATTCACAGGTGCAATCACAGTGTACTAATAATAGCTACAACTCCTAGGCTCAAGCAATCCTCCTGCCTCAGTCTCCCAAGTAGCTAAGACTATAGACACCATACATCTGGCTAATTTTTTATTTTTATTTTTTAGAAATAGGGTCTTGCTATGTTGCCCAGGCTGGTCTCTAACTCCTAGTCTCAAGTGATCCTCCTGCCTTGGCCTCCCACAGTGTTGGGATCACAAGTATAAGCCATCATGTCCAGCCTCCAATACTATTTATTGGAAAAAAAGCCACCATGTATAAGAGAACCCGTGCAGTTCAAGCCCCTATTGCTCAAAGATGAACTGTACAATGTGAGTGACTTTCTAAGTGCACATGGATCACACTGCTCCCTCCTTGGATGACTCCAGGGCCTTCCCCGGGGCTCTCCAGGTAGCACTGCTCTGTGCCTGGCCAGGATGGCTCTGCCCGCTCTGAAGCTGCTGCCTCTAGTCTTCTCCCCTTGTCTTCTCATTCCCCAGACTGGCCAGAGACAGCCTCTTTTCATTCTTTTCTGTGTCGCTCTCCACACACGCCACTCCTTTTTGCTGTTCCTTCCTACCACTGGCCTTTACCTGGCAAATCCCTAGTCAGCGCTGAGATTCAGTTGAGCTGTATGTCCTCTTTAGGAAGGACGTCCCTGACTCACTCCACTGATTTAAGGTGACCTTTTACTAAGTTTTAAATTCTTCTTAATAACAAATAATTGTATATCTTTATGGAGTGTAATGTGATGTTTCGACTCATATATACACTGCAGAATGATCGAATCAGGCTAATTATCACATCCCTCACCTCAAATGCTTATCACTTCTTTGTGGTAAGAACATTTAAAACCCTCTCTTTGGTTGCTTTGAAATACACAATACATGATTATTAACTACGCTATGCAGGAGACAGAGACGCCAGAACTCATCCTTCCTGTCGAACTGGAACTCCCTGTTGGCCGCCAGTTCCCTGATGCGTCACCCTTCCACCCTCACACCCTCCAACCACACCACTCGACCATGAGTCTGACATTTTTGGAATTCATATAAGCAAGATCATACAGCATCTGAAGGTGGCCTTTCTTGATTTAGCAGAGCAGTTCATACATCACACTGTAATCATGTGTTTAGTGAGCCTTACTTCCCACTGGATTGCAAGCTCTAAGCAAAGGTGTAATTTCAAGTTTAGACACTCAACATAATTCTGTTGAATTGCAATCACTACTGTTTTGGCAACTTTTTCAACGTATTATAACTAAGGGACTCTGTTCATATAACCGTTAGCATCACCTGAAAAACAGAGGTCTTTCATTCATCCCAGACTCACTGAATCCCAGTCTGAGAATCTTCATTTTAAGAAACTGAAGCAGCCTAGATTGGGAGACCACTGTAAAGATCTCTTAAAAATAGAAACTTTGCCCAAAATAAGAATTCAGGTTAATTTAATTTTAAACCTAGTTAATATCTTACCTGTCTTCTTCTAAGAATATGCTGACAGCAAAGCTTAAATTTTCTTTAAGACTATTGCAAACTTTACAGTCAAATGTAATTTTTATATTTAAGAAGCTACGGAATATGCAATGTATTCATACTAGATTTATGGTTAAAATTCTGCAGGCTGCAGGCTTCCCTCACTCAAGATATGCCACAAATTTCGATCAGTCTAGGGAAATGAAGGAGCTCTCAAATATTCTTTTCAGAATGCAGGCAAAACTGAGATTACTTTACTGGGTATTTGGAGAAACTAATTCAGGGGTGGCATGTGCCTTCACTAAAGAAAACAATCAGAAACTAGGCTGGGCCCAGGGGCTCATGCCTATAATCCCATCACTTTGGGAGGCTGAGGCAGGAGGATAGCTTGAGGCCAGGAATTCGAAACTCGCCCAGGCAATAAGCAAGATCCCAAAATATCCCGGTGTGGTGGTGTGTGCCTGTAGTCCCAGCCACACCAGAGGCTGAGGAGGGAGGCCTACTTGGACCTAGGAGTTTGAGGTTGCAGTGAGTTTTGGTCATGCCACTGCACTCCATGCTGGGCAACAAAGGACAACCTCATCATCACTAAAAAAAAAACCAGAACCCAAAAAGCATCTTGGTAAAATAATCATTTGAAATAAACACAGAAAATAAAATGAGCAAAAGCAGAAGGATTGCTGGAGGCCAGCAGTTTCAGACTCGCCTGGGCAACATACCGAGACCCCCATTTCTACAAAGAACTACATGGAAAGAAGCGGGGGAGGGAGGGAGAGGGAGGAGGAAGAAAATGAAATGATCAGCCATCATCTTTCAGGAAAAGCTGTTTTTGGTGTGGTCAGGGCAGGTGTGTCTGTAAAAGCTCTATCGTTCTTTTCTGGAGAACGGTGGTAGCAACTTTGCTCCTCAACTTAAACTGAAATAAGTGTGTACTGTTCCCCAGGAGGCACGGCCTCACCAATCCCTGGTTGTAGTCATCACAGACAAATCAGTACCGAAAAACTGAACTGATTTGTTAGGTATTAAAACTGAAAATTCATTCTAAAACATGCAAATAACTCTATTTCCTTAGTAAATGCTAACATTTAAACTTGTGTATAGGATCATAATGCCAGCTTTTCTGCTCTTTTTTTTTTTGAGTTGGAGTCTCACTCTGTCGCCCAGGCTGGAGTGCGGTGGCACACTCCCGGCCACCGCAGCCTCGACCTGCTGGGCTCCAGCGATCCTTCCGCCTCAGCCTTCCAAGTAGCCGGAACTACAGGGGTGCGCTACCACGCCCGGCTAGTTTTTGATTTATTGTAGAAACGAGGTCTCGCCAAGTTGCCTGGGCGGGTCTCAAACCCGCGGGCTCAGGCAATCCACTCGCCTCGGCCTCCCGAAGTGCTGGGATGACAGGCTGAGCCATCAAGCCCAGCCAATGACAGCTTTTCTAGGTCTGCTGAAAAGTACAATTTATAAAGTCAAGAACATAGAAACTGTTGAATTTATGCAATAAAACATTCCATATATCTATCCAAAAAATGTTATATAAGACTTACAATACTGCATGAGATATGACACATTATTTATAAAAAGAGAAATCTATTTTTTTTTTTTTTTAAGAAACATGGACTTGCTGTGTCACCCAGGCTGGAGGGCAGTGTCCCAATCACATAGCTCACCAGTGTCAAACTTCTGGGCTTCAGTGATCTTCCCACCTTGGCCTCCAGGATAGCTGGGACTACAGGCACACACCACCATTTCCAGTTAATTTTTGTAGAGACCAGGTCTCACTATGTTTGCCCAGGCTGGTCTTGAACTCCTGGCCTCGAGCAATCCTCCCACCTTGACCACCCAAAGTGCTGGGATTACAGGCGTGAGCCACCATCCCCAGCCTCCATTCTTCTATGTATATCAACCCACTGTGCTATGGAGAGTCAAGGTAAGGCTGACAAATTTAAAAAGTATGACGCCCGATTCAAGCTGACTGCTGGATGAACAATGGAGACTTTTCTAGCATGAGCACACCATGGCCTATGTGATACGGAGACCTCCTCTTTTTACTTGCTGACTCTGGCAGGCGTGGGTGGAGGTGCCGGTGGTTAAGGGGTCCACGTCTTGGAGATCAGGACTGAGAAAAAGCAGCCCCCTAAGTTCTGAGAGGCGGGCAGTCGATCGCAGAGAGACGCCGGCACCCTGAAGCAACCCGGCTCCCTCCGTGGTCTCTGTGCACTGTCAAATGTTTTCGCTTCCCTGACAAGCAACGTGCTTCCGGTTTGCTTTCCTCAGCATTAACATACACAAGAGCGCTCGCTTCGGCAGCACATACGCTGAAGCTGAACGATACGCAGAACCCTGCACAAGAATGACACGCAAACTCGTGAAGCGTTCCATGTTTCTGCAAAAACATGGAACCAGCCATGTTGCCCATCGCAGCTGGACTGGATAAAGAAAATGTGGTCCATAGACACAATGGAATATTATGCAGCCAAAAAGAAGGACAAACATATGGACTTTGCAGCCACTTGGATGGATTTGGAGTCGACCATCCTCGTGATTGATCTCAGAAACAAAGAACAGAGCACCATTTGTTCTCACTCATGCGCGGACCTTTAACAATTATAATACTGTAAGGACGGTATTGGCAGTTGGGGGAAACTGCCAGGGGTGGGGGTGGGATTGGCAGTTGAGTGAAACTGCTAGGGGAGGGAGGGGCATACCTCCTCAATGAGGGTGCCTGCATGATCAACATTTATATACCTAACCCTGAATTGTACCCCACATCTTTATAATAAAAAAAAATACAATAGAAAAAAATACACAAGAGCTAGGTCTTTTCATCTACACAACCAAAAACAAACAAACAAAAGCTCCTGAATTACATACAATGTATCTGAAAGACATGCTGATATTTATAAACGTTTGATTACTTCAGAGGATGTCTAATTTAGTTTTGACAATAATAT
>CAUYQG010068557.1:0-20761 GCA_963574415.1 Tarsius wallacei
AATTAGCCGGGCGTGGTAGCGCGTGCCTGTAGTTCCGGCTACTCGGAAGGCTAAGGCGGAAGGATCGCCGGAGCCCAGCAGGTCGAGGCTGCAGTGGCCGGGAGCGGCCACTGCACTCCAGTCTGGGCGACAGAGTGAGACTCCAACTCAAAAAAAAAAAAAAAAAAATTAGCCAGGCATGATGGCTCCAGCTACTTGAAGGCTGAGGTAGAAGGATCATCTGAGCCCAGCAGGTCGAGGCTGCAGTGGCTGTGAGCATGCCACTGCACTACAGCCTGGGCAACAGAGTGAGATTCTGACTCATAAATAAATAAATAAACTACTCAGTTATGTACTTTGTTTTTATTTCCAATCTCTTTGGATATGTTAAAAAATCAACTGATAGCCAGGCTCGGTGGCTCAGCCTGTAATCCCGCGCCTTGGGAGGCTGAGGTGAGTGGATTGCCTGAGCCCGCGGGTTCGAGACCCGCCTGGGCAAGCAAGACCTCATCTCTACAATAAATCAAAAAATCAGCCGGGCATGGTAGCGCGTGCCTGTAATTCCGGCTACTCGGAAGGCTGAGGTGGAAGGATAGCCGGAGCCCAGCAGGTCGAGGCTGCGGTGGCCGGGAGCGGCCACTGCACTCCAGTCTGGGCGACAGAGTGAGACTCCAACTCAAAAAAAAAAAAAAAAAGGAGGCTTGAGGATGTCCTGTTATGGCATCTACATTCTCAAATATTCAGACCTAACCTGGAGGGAAGCTGCTTCTAAATCATGCATGCTGGAGAGAGGAGGAGCAGCAGCCTGTCTTCAAGAAGTGTGTGGAGCCAGCCAGCCCATGTTTGCATTTCCAAAATCACCCTCCCAACAGTCCATCTTATCCCCTCTCCCCCACCACCATCTCACTCCAGCCGCTGATGCTGTTTGTTTTTAATTTGTTCATTCACTCAACCAATATTTAGTGAAGCCTCCTGCAGGGTAATCACACAGTGTCCTAGGAGCTGAGGAGACAGCAGGGATGCAGTCAGAACCAAACCCCCATCCTCTGGAGAAAGAGATGGAGAAGAGAGGAGGGGAGGGCATGGACCAGAGTATAGCTGCTCCCAGAAAAAGGCAGCAGGGAGCCAGAAGTCAGAGTGAGACCATGGATGGTTAAAGGGCCATGAGAAGCAAGTCTGGTGATCTCAGGGTGATGAGTGTTCTTGATAGAACAGCCAGTGCAGAGGGCCTGTTGGGAACACTTGTGAAGGACTTTGAAATGAAAAACAGAAAAAAAAGAGAGAGAGAAAAGTGAAGGAAAAAAAGACAGGTGTCCTGAGGAATGCAGGGCATGATCACATGCATCATCCGGGTCATCTGAGTCTGTAGTGGACATGCCTGTCATGATCTTCCAACTATTTTTCAACTCTGTAGCTTCTAGAACTGATTCTAGTCCATGGAGAAGTGAACAGGTTTTGTCTGGTGAACTTATTCTGGCGTTGACAGATTCAGATGCTTTTAGATGCTCTGCAGAGTTGGTTTTAACACTATACTGGTTCCCTTATTAATTAATGACTTAAAAGCAGTCTTTGACACATGTTTATTTTGTACCTGTGCAAGTGTCATGATTTTATCTTTACAAAATACATATTTTCTCAGTAGCCCTGAGTCAGGAACTTGCCATCCAGGCCTGTCCTAGGAACAGAAGAGGTCACTGTGACTGAAGAGGGTTGGTAACTGAGGAGAGGCTGGCAGTCGGAGAGAAGGTCAGAGGCACGATGGGGGGTGTGGATCAAGTTGTGGAGGTCTTGGCTTTGATGCTGAGTGGGATGGGAGAGGCTTTGATCCCTTTGATATAATTTTTCTGTTGCTTCTTTGCTTTGAAAAATTGTAGAAATGTTTATTCATATTCTCCTTCTGACTTGCTAACAACGGATTCCCTCCAGGTGATTTTGTCCAGTAGTGATTATCTGTTCTCTGTTGGTACATCCCTCCCAGCTCCTTGCTGTGGCCATGTTTGGCTTTGTTATTTCCTCCAGCATCTCAGTAAAATGGAGAGAGATAGGACAAGTGCCTGAGCATCCTAGTGGGTTGCTGGGAGCCCAACTGCTTGCCTTGGACTAACTTGGAGCAACTGTGTCCACAGCAGAGTGGACTGCTGCTCGCTGACTGCTGGCCTTATTCCATACATTCTGCAAAGGGCCTGGCTGTCTCACGCACCAGCTCAGGTCACTTGCCTACAGCTCCTGGTATGCCATGCCTGCTTTCCTGAGCACTTGCCCAGGCTCAGGGCCTGATAGCCGGGACACTGTGGCTTCATTCCTTCTTTCTGGACTTCGTGAAGTCAGTATAAGCATCTACATTTCTCAGCGTAGGTGCTCAGAGAAGTTTAGTCTCTTGCCCAAAGTCACCCAGCTGGGTCTGCCTGACTCCAGAGTCTGACTTTATATGGTCCTGCTTCTGGTTGCATCTGGAAAGAGCTCGTGCTCTTGTGTTTTATTTTTCTACAAGTTAAAAAGTGGAATAACTCCTCTCTCCCTCTTTCTGAGTTGGCTTCACGTTCAGATCTTCCTTGGGCTGCTCTGCTTTCCTCAGCCTCTTCTTTTACTTTCTAAAAACAAGTGGATTTGGCTCTTGTGAAGCTGCTGTGGGGTTTTCAGGCGATTGCTTCTTGATGGTTTTCCTTCAGCATTTGACATCTACCTTTTCTTTGACGGAGCGCTCCCATGGCAGAGTGTGGAAGGACAAAGTCTCACTGCTGTGCAAGACTTCGAGCAGAATTTCAAGCAGAGAACCAGATACTGTGATGAGCAGAGTTTTCTGGGAATGGCTTTGCATCCAAGGTGGCCTGAGTGAGGCTGTCTTCCCTCATATGGCACTGGGCCAGCCCACGGAGCAGCTCCCCACCCCCTGCACCCCAAGGGCCTTGAAACTGATTATGCCCAAGAGCACGGCTTTTGGGGATGAGCTTATTGATCTTTGTGACATCGAACACAGAGCCAACACGGTTGTAAGTGGCTGTGTAATAAATATGTGAGACAGGAATTCGATGGCAGTTCAGTCACCATCATGAGCTGCCTGAGGGATGAGGGATAGCCAGGTGAGGACCAGGGTCAGCCGCCACCTGCCTTTTCCCTGAGCCTGCTGCAGGGGTCCCTGTGTACATCTGCTGCCCACCAGGGTTGTGCTCATCAGCTCTCTGCACAAGAGGAACACACAGGAATTTGTAGGTCTCAGGGGTGAGGTTTTTGAGGGAAATTGGTCCTCCCAAACCCTAAGACTCAGCTCTGCAGGGTTTGAGGCCCAAGCTGAATGTGCCCCATGACATATAGCAAAGCCTGGAGAAACTGAGGCTGTGCTTGTGGGCTAGGGCCACAGAGCTGGCACAGTTGATGCTGTCAGTTCAGCACAGGGTTATTTTCCAAGGACCTACTCTGTGTGAGATACTGTGCTTCTAAGAGGGTACACATTTACTGCCCTTGAAGCATGTGTGTGTGTGTGTGTGTGTGTGATCAGTAACAAATCTCTTTGCCTTGGTGGTCTCATCTAAGTTGATTTTGTGTCTTTCAGTGAAGTCATCTGGAGTTATGCTCCCTACTTCACAATTGACGACATCATTTCTGAGATTAAAGGGCTTCATGACGCAGTTCAGAGACCTTGACTAAAACCCTCACACTTTTCCTGACACTTGACAACAAGCCTCTTCCTGGGTGTAAGGCAGGGGCCCAAAGTGCATCTTACAGAGCAGAAGATGATGTGTGTCAGGAGTACAACATCTTAGAAAGATCTGAAAGAGAGAGCCTCCTTCAGTGGAAGGCGTGGGCAGCTGTTTGCAGTGGGGTGACCATACATCTTGGTCTAAGACAGTCCTGATTTATGTTGGAGGTCCTGGCATAGCTGTTAATTGTGTTCTTTTTTTCATTTTTAAGAGTGACCTGGTTTATACAATAAAAGGGGGCATATGTGGTCTTCTTAACCCTTCTTCCTCCAGTGCGCTGGACTGTGCATTGGAAGCCCACTGTAGCTGCAGGATTGTGTCCCGGTCCCAGGGTCAGGACTCTGGAACCATTTTTCAGGGCCACCTGAGACATTCAGCAAGGCTTCTCTACAGTCCTGCTGCACCTGGTCAGAGGGGTCCTGCAGGGTTGGGCTGCTCAGCAGTTTCTTAGGTGGGCCTTCAGATCCTGCTGTCTTTCTTGCTCTTCTGACTCAATTTTCTGACATCTGCTCTGACTGAGAAGCTCCAGTGCTTGTTCACAATGGATACTGCATCTCTACCTCCCCCAGGGTCTGAGGCAGCCAACCGCCACATGTGGTCCCCTGGCTCACTTGTGAAAGACTCTTCCCTGCTGGGCATGAATACCAGCTTGCATTCCTTTAATTAGGTAGGGACTAGAAGGAATGTGGTAGCTGGAAGTCAGGAATTTCAGCCCATATACTTACTTCAATTACATGCTTTCTCCCTCCTGTTGTCCAGATAAGACCCAACTGAATGAAGAATGACACTCTCACCATTGGTGGCTTTTGGCAGAAGAGTGATCCAGAACTTGATTTTAACCATCTGAATGATTCTCCCTGGTACTTCCCTGGTTTGATCTCATTTTTCCCAGGGATGTGTTAATGCTGCATGACTTTAACAAATCATGACAGGATTCCTTATGTGTCTTGTAGTTAATAGGCAAAATGTGTGTATAACATAGTTCCTTTGTCCTGAATTGTACCCCATATCTTTATTAAAAAAATCCCCCCAAAACATAATTCCTTTGATGCTCTTAGTAGGCAGAACCTAGTATGAGTTCCATGTTATTGACTTCCAGATGGCACCTCTGAAGGCTGTTGCTATGAGCCAGTGCGTTCATGGCTTAGTGTGGGAGGTCAAGACCTGGGTTTGCAGGTTGTGGTTGTTTCTGACCTTCCAATATACACTGACACATCTTTTTATCTCATCTTTGTAGAACTTTGCCTGTTTATTGTGAAAACTGACTTCAGATTGAGGGCAGGGTAAAGAAAGAAGGCTTCATTTCAAAAGACCAGGGTTGATAGTTGCTTAATTTCTACCTCTCCCTTTCTAAACTGCTACATTTCCTTTTATATATTTTCCTTTAGTCCATTCACTTACAATACATTTTATGTGATCATAATGACTACATTTTTCAGTCATTATAGTAATTCTTCGTGTTTTTTTCCTAATCATTTTAATGGTGATATATTTCATTGAGTAGGTGCTTCTTAATTCACTGTTGTTGGATATTTAGTAAGCTTCTAACTTTTTAAACTTTTATTTTGAAATAATTATAGGTCACAAGAAATGGAAAAAATGTACAGGAAGGCACATCTTCCTATCCCTCTGAACAGTTCTCAATGGGAATAACTCTAATACCTAAGTCCTGAAGTTTTCCTTCGAAGTTAAAATCTAATACAATATCAAAACCAGGAAGTTGAAATTGGTGCAATCCACAGAATTTATTCAGATGTCACCAGTCTTCTATCCATGCATTTGTGGTATGTGTGTGTATAACTCGGCAATTTCATCCCATCTACAGATTTGTGTAACCATTACTACAGTTAATATAAAGAGCTGCACCGTGACTGCAAAGAGCTCTTATTCTTTATAACAACACCCTCCATGTCCCTAAGCCCTGGTTAACACTGATCAGTTTTCTATTTCCGTAATGGTGGCATTTCAAGAACATTATATAAATGTACCAATACAATTTGTAACCTTTTCAGGTTGACTGAGTAGTGGCCCATGCGATGGTTATACCACAGTTTGTTTAAACCATTGTCCATTAAGAGACATTTGGGATGTTTGCAGTTTTTGGCTGTCATAAATATAGATTCTGTGCATATCTATGCATATTTTTTGTCAATGTACATTTCCATTTATCTGGTATAAATCACACAAGTGCTAACTGTTAGCTTGTATAATAAGGAGATGTTTAGTTTTATAAGGAACTGCCATACCTTTTTCTAGAGTGGCTGTTTCATTTAAATTCCCACCAGAAATGTAAGAGTAAAAAGTTACTCTGCATCCTCACCAGGACTTGGTATCATCACTGTTTTTTTGTTTTCACCATCCTGATAGTTATATAGTGATAGCCTATTGTATTTTTAATTTGCATTCCCATAATGGCTAATTATGTTGAACATTTTTTCATGTGCTTATTTGTCATCTTTGTATCCTCTTCACTGAAATATCTGCTTATGTCTTTTTGCCCATTTCTTGATAGATTGTGTGGGGTTTTGTTTTACTTTTGAGATTTGACAATTCTTTATCTAGACGAGTCTTTTGTCATATATGTGTTTGAAAATAGTTTTTATTCTTCTGTAGCTTGTTTCTTCATTTCTTAACAGAGCTTCCACAGAGTAAAAGTGTTCTTTCTTTTAAATTTTAATGAAGTTTAGTTTATCAAATTCTATTTTGTTGAATCATATTTACGATGTCAAGTCTATGAACTCTTAGCCTAGACCTAAGTCCTGAATTTTTTCTTCGAAGTTAAAGTCTGTGATTCATTTTTAGTTCATTAGTGTCAATTATTATATAATGTCTGAGATTTAGATCAAGTTTTATCTTTTTCCCCATGGATTTTCAGTTTTTCCAACTCTACTCATTGAAAAGGCTATATTCCTTCTCTGAATTGCTTTGAAAAAATCAGTTGGACATATTTGTATGGGCCTACTCTTGGGTTCTCTGTTCTGTTCTATTAATCTACCAATGTCTCTTTCTCTACCAATACTACTATACTCTTGATTATTTTATCTATAGAGTAAGGCTTAACATGGAATAGAGTACTTTCTTTCACTTTATTCTATTTTTGTTTCCAAAATTGCTGTAGCTATTTTAGTTTTCTTGCTGATTTGTATACATATTCTGAATGGCTTTGTGTGTCTGTATCTACAAAAACCCTTGGTGGGATTTTGATAGGGATTTTCTTAAACCTACAGATCCTTTGGGAAACAACTGACATCTCCTATATATTGAATCTTCCAATCCATGATCATGGTATATCTCCTTATTTAAATCTTCTATAATTTCTTTCATAAATATTTTGTAGTTTTCAGCAAATAAGATCTATATGTATTTGGTTAGATTTATATTTATGTATTTCATTTTTGACAAATTGTAAATGGTATTGTATTTTCAGTTTCTAAATATTTATTGCTAGTATAGAGATACACAATTAATTATTTTACATTGATCTTGTATTTCTGAACTTGCTGAAATTGTTTTATTTTATTTTGGAGATTCCTTGGGATTTTCTACATAGACTGTCATGCTACCTGCAGATAAGGACAGTTTTCTTTTCTTTTTTTTTTTTAATCTCTATGTCTTTTATTTCCTTTTGGGTGTCCCCAGTGTCTATTATTTCCATCTTTGTGACAAATTAGCTCCCACATGTGAGTGAAAGCATGTGGTGTTTGGTTTTCCATTTCTGAGTCAGTTTACTTAGGATGATGATCTATAGCTCCATCCATGTTGTTGCAAATTATAATGAAAATGTGTTACCTATACACCATGGAATGCTACACAACCATAAAAAGAATGAAATCTTTAGCTTCTTAATATGGTAGATTACGTTGATCAGTTTTCAATTATTGAACCAGCTTTGTACTCATGGAATAAACTCCACTTGGTCATGTGTATAATTCCTTATACATGCCGCTGAATTGTATTTGCTTACATTTTGTTAGGAGTATTTATGTGTTTGTTTTTTTTCTTTTTGTACTACCTTTTGTCTAGTTTTGGTGTCAGGTTAATACTAGCCTTTTAAAATGAGTTGAGTAGATGTGTTTCATCCCTTCTGGTTTCTGGGAAAGAGTTATAGAATTGGTATTAATTCTTTCTCAAGTGTTTGGTAGAATTCTCCAGTGAAACCATCAGGATCTAGAAATGTTTTTTCAGGAATTTTAAAATTATGAATCCCAGCTTTAAAATTGTTTTAGGGCACTTCATTTTATCCATATCCTCTTGGTTAAGTTTTGGTAGTTTGTGCTTTTCAAGGAGTGGAGGCATTTCATAAAAGTTGTTAAACTTATGTGTTAATTTCTGTAAAGACTTGTTCATAGCATTACTTCATATCCTTTTGATTCCTATAGGGTTGGTCTGTAGTGATATGCTGGATACATTCCTGATATTGGCTTGTCAATTTTATTCATCTTTTCAAAGAAGCAGATTTTTGTTTCATTGATTTTTTTTTCCCTGTTGTTTCTTCTCAGTGACATTTTTAATGAAAATTGTATTCTTATTATTCCTTTCCTTCTACTCTTATTATGAGGCTTATCTTTTTTTTCTAGTTTCTTGAGGCGTGAGCATAGATACAGACTTGAAATTTTTTTCTTTCTTAGTGTAAACACTACTATAAATTTATTATCAGCACTTTACCAACATATATACATATGTTGATACATTGTATCTCTATTTCTCTTTTTATTCAGTTCATTGTTTGTTTTTAATTTCCCATTTGATTCATAGATTATTTAGCAATTTAGTGTTTTGTTTCCAAGTATTTGGAGATTTTCCTGTCATCTTACTTCTATTCATGTCTAGTTTGATTCCATTATTGGCAAATATCACACTAGGTGTGGTTTCATATCTTTTAAATGTACTGAAGTTTGTTCTATGGCTCAGAATATGGTCTATACTAGTATATGATCCGTGAGTACTTGAAAATAATGTGTTTTTGTTGTTGTTGGTAGACAGTTTTCTAAATGCCCGTTAAGTTCTGTTTGTTGACAGGGTTGATGGTGTGTTAAGTTTTTCTATATCCTAGCTGACCTTTGGTCTATTTGTCCTACCATCAGTTATTGAGAGAGGAGTGTTAAAATCTCCAAATATAATTGTGGATTTGTCTTATTTATTTATTTTTTTTTAATTTCCATTTGTTTTTGGTTCACATATTTTGGAGTGTTCTTGTTTGGAAAAGCTCTGTCTTCTTGGTGGATTGAGCTTTTATCATTATGTAAATTTATATCTATCTCTCATAATTTTCTTTTCTCTAAGGTCTGCTTTATCTGATAATAATATAATTACTCTGCTTTCTTTTTAATAATGTTTGCAGGGTGTATATTTACATGCTCCTCTGTTTTTTCTTTCCTGCCTTTCTGTGGGCTACTTAAACATTTTTTTCTAGAAGTTTTTATTTATAGTGTTTTTGAGATGGTCTTTTTGTATATCTATCTTAAGGCTGACCTAGATGTTACATTTTGTGTATATAACTTATTAAGTTTACTGGTATCGACATCTAACTGGTTCAAGTGAAGTATAGAAATGTTATCTTCCTTCTTTTATTATTATTTTTCTTCATTTCAAGAACTTCCTTTAGCCATACTTTTTCAGTAGTTCTGCAGGTGACTAGTTCTATTAGTTTAAGTTCAACTTAAAATAACTTGTTATTTTTTCATTATTCTTGAAAGATATTTTAATTGAATATAGAATTCTGCATTGACAGATATCTTCTCTTAGAATTTGAAAAATGTTATACCACTTTCTTCTTATCTTCATGGTTTCTGTTGAAAATTCTGCTGTTATTTGAATTTTTGTTGTTTAGTTTTGGTTTTCTGCCCTTGTGGTTAATTTCTTTCTTGCTGCTTTCAAGATTTCCCTGTGTTTAATTTTCAGATGTTTGATTATGATAATTCTTGTTATAAATTTCTTTTGGTTTATCTGGTTTGGGTTTTACTCAGCTTCTCAAATCTATAGATTTATATAATTTGCTCAATTTGGGAAATTTTTAGCCATTATTTCTTTAAATATTTTTCATTCTCATCTTCTTTCTCTTCTTCTTCTGAGACTCTCATGGTGCAAATATCAGATCTTTTGCCATGGTTTCACAGGACCCAGAGTTTCTGCTAATTTTCTTCTGTCTATTTTACCTCTGTTTTTCATGTTGAGTAATTTTTACTTTTTCTTCGTCACTGATTTTTTTCTTTGCTATCTTCACTCCCACTATTGAACCCAGTCTGCATGTTTCTAATTCCAGTTACAGTATTTTTCAGTTCTCAAATTTCTATTTTGTTTGTCTGTATATCTTCTATATCTTTTCTGAGACTTTCTACTATTTCATTTGTTTCAAACATGTTCTTAATTGCTTTTAAAATCAGGATTGTGATAGTGGCCTTAAAAATCTATGTCGGAATTCCATCTATTGCATCATCTAGGTTTTGTCATCTGCTGATTTTCTTTGCTCATTAAAGTTGAGGTTTTTCTTGATTTATGTATGATGGAAAATTTCTATTATATCCTGGACATTTGCAGTATTATTTTTTGACACTCCAAGTCTTGTTTCAATCATCTTTTTTTACCAGGTCTTCTCTGACACTGTGCTAGTGGAAGAAGGAGGATGCTACTTCATACTGTCAGGTGGAGGTAGTGGACTTACTGTATACGAGCGAGATAGAACACCTCGGGACCTCAGCACCATGCCCTTGCTCATGTTATGAGGGTGCTGTCTCCTCTGCATTCTTCTCTGTACTGTTTGCAATCATATTATGCTTATTTATATATTATGTTTAGAGTTCTCAGGCATACTTAGAAATAGTAATAATAGTTAGTCAACGGCCTGACATATAAAATACCATGGACTGGGTGACTTTAAATAACAGACATTTATTTTTTCACAGTTCTGGAGGCTGGGAAGTTCAAGATCAAGGTTCCTGATTTGGTTCCCTGGTGAGAGCTCTCTGGTTTCCACACAGCTTCCTTCTCACTGTGTCCTCATATGGCAGCCAGGGGGAGGGGGAGGGAGGTGTCTTCCTTTTCTTATTAGGTCAGCAATCCTATCAGAATAGGGCCCTAACCTTTGACCTCATTTAACCTTTATCATTTAACCTCCTTATCATTTTAACCTTATTACCTCCTTGTCAATTTTTATTTTATTTGTACTGCCATAGCAAGTGGTATTTTTCTGAAAGCATATGCTTGTTTATTTCTACATTATGTTTATTCAGATTAATGTTGGTGAATTGCTTTACTCACGTGAAAGAGAAAAGCTCTTTATAAAATCAGTCTGGCCACTTTTCAGTCAGTTACTAGTGAACCTCAGGAATGGACCTTGGGTTCCCAATTGTAGTGATGCCAGGCCAGCCTTATCACTTAAAGAGCACATTGGCAGGGCTCAACATTGTTGTATTTGTCCTAGTGTCTTGAGTGACCCTTTACTCATACAGGTGGATTTCCACATATGGTGGACAGTCTTTGTACACATCGTAACACCAGTGCCACCACACGTCTTCTCTCGCTGGTGGGGATGCTTAGCTTTCCGTTTTCCCTTTGTTTATAGGTCTGGAGCCAGAAGGGGCATAACAGGTCACATAGTTTAAGAGTGGAAGTTAGTTTTTTTCATTTCATGAACTCTTTCACATCAGTTGAAATAGGCTGTGTACAACTTCATGTTAGGAATGCCAGGCTCGGAGCAGGTTCCGAGGGTAGAGGCCAGCAAACCATCCTGAGTCACAAAAGTAATTTCCAAACAAGGCAGAATTAAAACCTGTGCTTCCTCCTCCTTGCTCCATATGATGTGGGTTGGAGTTGAGGAACTTTCATGGGAACGCAACAGAGTTGCAGAGGGTAGGACTAGGGCCCTTGAAGGGCTGCCCTTTTAGAAGTTGGAATAGGAAAAAAAAAGACTACTCTCCAGCACAAGATAATGAAAAAGAAAGCTGACTGTTTTAGGCAGTGCTAGGGCATGCCTAAAGTCTTCCATGGGAACTTAATAGAGGCACAGAAGGCAGAAGGGGGAGCCTGCTTTGGTTCATCTGAGGTTTTGTTTGATATAACCAGCATAACTTAGAAAATCCCAGTCCCACAATGTAGTGGCATGAAAAGTGATCTCAGCCCATGAGGCTCTGGGGCACCTGACGGGAAGGAACATAGAGGAGCTGGAGAGATATCCCTGATGCCAGGCTCAGTGTCCCCCATGAAAACTGCAGCAGTTTATCCTGGCCTTGTGCAGACTGAAGACTTGATCTGGTCTGTCCAGTCAGTGAGCTTCATGTACCCTGAGCATGCTCTGTGAGTGGTGAATCGGGGTTTGGGCCACGAGTTTTCTGCAGCCTGATCCATGCTGCGATCAGCATCCAAGTGTGTGAGCTGTGCTGGGAGAGGAGAGCCTCGGGGCTCTGCTCATTTCTCCCCTGTATCCTCCTCCCCACTTCCATCCTCTCCCGACACCATTACTGCATCTGTTGTCTCTTAAGCTCTTGTGCCTTGCAGACCTCATTATATTTTACAGAAAATGCTACAAAGGCTCCATCAGGAATACAACAATATAGAAGATTTGATGGAGGCTCTACTTAAAAAAAATTTGCTGCAGATGAATTGCAAATTAAAGTTAAAACATATAAAGAAACAGCTCACTTTGAGCAAGCATCCACCAATACGGCAAAAGGCGTACTTGGAGACTTAAGTACTTGATACAATTGAAACTAATAAACAATTTTAAATAACTAAACACAATTAATGAAAGACATAAGAAAAGAGCAAGGAACCCTTTAAAAAGCTTCTTTGAAAAGAAGTAATATTAATAGAGATGAGAAATATAGCCACCAAAATTAAAAACTCAGTGGACGCATGGAGTGTCAGACGAGACACAGTCGAAGGAGCAGAGGCAATTTCCTGAATGAATCATGGCAGGCTAAATAGATGGAAAATAGGAAAGAATGATTTATGGCAGTTGCGACAATAGCTAACACTTCTGTCGTGCTTCTGTGGGCCAGGTTCTGTTTCAAATGCTTTACATAGACTCACAATTTTTTGAGGGATATGGTATTATTTTGCACGTATGGCACGTGTGGAAGGGATGCCTGGAGTCCTGTCCCTTCCCCCCAAGGAGAGACCGCCTGATAGGTGGAGGGTAGGTGCTGCCTTATATACTGGCCAGTATAGTAGAAGGCAATAATGAACAGAATGTGGGAGAAATGCTAAAATATTGTTTTCAGAAAACAGGTAAAGTTGTGACTCACATACAGATATAAAAATGAACACATGTTAAAGAATTTATTTCACTCACATGGCATGAGGGTCAGTTCAGTGGAAAAGTTCATATAAAATTACAAGTTTATATGGAGTAAAGGAATGTTTGAGTCAAATAGTAAATGGACACAAAACTTGCTTTTAATCTACGAAGGCAGGACGTTAGAGCATTTCTAATAAAATCATCACTCGACCACTCAAAACTTACACATCTGTCAACTGCCTGCAACCCAGACAGCTGCAAAACAGCTCAGAGACAATGACCAGGGTGAAAGTAGCTAACTCAGATTTATATACTATGGGGAATGCATAGATTCCTATTGAAACACAGTAAGTTTTTTCAGTTGAAGCTATGTCCCCAAAGATCAGCTGAGAATTTAATAATATTGATGAAAAAGCATACTTCCTCAAATTCAGGAGATACAAGTCTGAGGAAAGATAAGTCATAAGAAATGAGCCAGAAGCCGGGCTCGGTGGCTCAGCCTGTAATCCCGTGTTTTGGGAGGCTGAGGTGAATGGATTGCCTGAAGCCGCGGGTTCGAGACCCACCTGGACACTTGGTGAGACCTCATCTCTACAATAAATCAAAAAATTAGCCGGACGTGGTAGCGCGCGCCTGTAATTCCAGCTACTTGGAAGGCTGAGGCGGAAAGATCGCCGGAGCCCAGCAGGTCAAGGCTGCAGTGGCCGCTCCCGGCCCCTGCACTCCAGTCTGGGTGACAGAGTGAGACTCCAACTCAACAAAAAAAAAAAAAGAAAAAAAAGAAAAAAAAGAAATGAGCCAGAGACATACTGTACAAAAAATGTTGCACAATGCCCCAACCCAAAAAAAGATCCTAGAAGCATTGAAAGAAAAACAATAGCTTGCTAGCAAAGGCATGGCAACTAAACTGACTGTAGACCATTCAAAGGCAACAACAGAAGCCAGAAAAAAATAAAATATTGTCTTTTAATCCCTGAAAGAAAATAATTGTCAACCTAGAGTTCTGTCCTGAGCTGACGTATTCTTCCATGGGGGGAAAATCAAGACATTTTCAGGAAAACAAAGACTAAAGGAGTTTACCATGCAGGGCCATGCTAATATTAAAGAAACCACAGTAGAATACACTTAGGAACAAGGTATGAGAAGGGGTAGGGAGCAAAGCAATTGGTAAAAATGTAGATAAATATAAGCAGGTTTAGATGTATAAGATAATCAAGATGAACTTGGGAGTTTTAAAAGCAAAGTGGGGTTACACTATTGGAAAATGTAATGTGAATAGTAACTTGGACAGTTCTTGGAGGTACAACACTCAAGTGTACTTGCATTGCTCTGGAGCCGCAGAGATGTCAGCTTTAAGTAAAATGTGCAAGTTAAACATGTAAGAGTAACCACTGACTAGAAGCGTAAGAATAATATGTTTAACTTCCAAACAAGCAGGGGGCAGAGGGGGTGGAATAAAGAAAATGTGAGAAACCTAAAGAAAGGAAGGAATAACGCCATAAAAGGAGAGAGAAATCAAAAGCACAGCATTAGATGGTAGAAATAAAAACAAACATGACTAAAGACATGGCAAAAGTAGTAAATGAATTCGGCATCTGGTTAAAACAGAGATTTTATACACACACACACAAACATATGTATTCATATACACACACACACACACACACACACACATATATGTATATATATATTTGAACTAAAAGGTGTTTTGATGAAACTAAACTACATGTACACTAGAGGTGAAAAAAAAGGTGATATACTTGACAAACAGAAACCAAGATAAAATGTGAGTGGCTAGATTTGCAACACATACAGAGTAAGAAAAAAACATAATTGAGGTTAAAGAAGGTCAAGTCATAATGATGAAAAAAAAAAATATAGGTATTACATATATGCATTTAATGAAATAGTGTTGAAGAAAAATTAGCAGAATTTCAAGAATGTTGGATAAATTTATAATTAGATTCAAAGATTTTAATATACACTTAGTAATTGATCACTCAAAAAGAGAAAAAAAATGTAAGGATATGGAAATTTTGAATTACATAGTTAGCAAGCCTTATCCAATATATAGATATAGATACAGAAACAAATACATCCTTGCTCTACTAAAAATAAATATCTGGAGAACTAAATATCCAAACTGAAATTTAAAAAAATTTAGCATGTGGGGTGTGTGTGTATATGTCAGTGCATGCATTCACATGTGTGTATATATGTAGGGAGAAATACATAGCATTAAATGCTTACATTTGAAAATATTAAAAAATATTTCCCCCCAAAATCCTAAAAACTTCTTCAATCCTTTTGAGAAAAATTTGTGAGTTAATTACCAATCTCAAAAAGTTAGGATAAATAACATTAAATCCCAAGAAAACAGAAGAAAGGAAAAATAAAGATGTCTATAAATTTATTTTAAAAAAATAGAGATCAACAAAGAAAAAATTTGATTAAAAAAATAAAAAACACACCTCAGGAGATAATTATTAAGAAAATAACGAGGCCCAAGCAAACATTTACTAGATATAAAGGTTTTGTAACTACGGACAGGTATTTTAAAAATAGAATATTATTAATAACTTTATGCCAAAACTTTGGACACGTAGATAGATTTAATATTTTCTAGAAAAAAAATAAGGGAAAAAACAAAATTGACTAGATTTTTAAAAAATAGACTTAATATTTTAGAGCAATTTTGGGCTCATAGACATAATTGTGTACAAAGTATAAAGTTCCTATATTCCTCTTACCCTGACACAAGCACAGCCTCCCCCATTCTCAACATCCCCCACCAAAGGATACATTTGTTACAATTGTTGAACCTACATCGTGATATATCATTATAACCCAGAATCCATAGTTTACAGCAGTGTTCACTGTTGGTGGGTTTGGACAATGTATAATGGCATGTATCCACCATTATAGTATCATACAGAGTTGATTCACTGCCCCCCCCCCCCATCCTATGTGCTTCGCCTAATCATCCCACCATCTCTCTAACTCCTGGCAACCACTGATCTTCCCACAATTTTATCTTTTCTAGAATGTCATGTAGTTGGAATCACACAGTCTGTAGCCTTTTCAGATTGACTTCTTCCATTTAGTAATATGCATTTAAAGGCTTCTCCATGCTTTTCATAGCTTTATAGCTACTTTATTTTTAGTGCTGAATAATATTCCGTGGTCTGGATGTAGCACAGTTTATTTACCCATTCACCCACTGAAGGTTGTTTCCAATATTTAACGGCCATTTGTGAATTAGAAGGAACCTCACCTAACCTGACACAGGGTCTTTACCAAGAGCTCATTAATGCTGAAACATTAGAACTTTCTATATGTGGAACAAAATAAAGATGCCATTTGTCATCACATTAAAAAAATATCTTAGTGGTCATATTATTCTCAATAGTAAGAAAAGTAAAATAATAAAATATTTAAGGATTAGAAAGAAATATACTAAGTTATCATCATTTGTGGACTACATATATTTTTTACATAGAAAAACCCTAGAGACTATCTAATTTAACAAATTTTATTTTTAATATCTACAGGTGTTAAAAAGTATCAATAAATAAATCTAAGGAAGACCTACATACATGTTGCATTGTATCATATTTATGCCTGGGAATACTCGATATCACAAAGGTGCCAAACATTTTTCCAAACAAAATTTAATGTGATTCCAAGTAAATTTAATGTAATTCTGACTAAATCGAGTCTTTGTAAAACTGTACAAGATGTTAAAATGTACAGTAATGAGCAAAGGGTCAAGATTAGCTAGACAATTAAAAAAAAAAGAACCAAATGAGGTCAACACTTTCATCATGCCATAAAAATGAGGATGATGTTGTATTGGGTCAGGGATAGACATATAACTCAAGGAACCAAATATTGAACCCAGAAACTAATATAGCCCAGAAACTAAATGGGGAGCCCAGAACATAATATTATCCTATGCTATTTATAATGTTGTTATGATCCATTTAACAACATATCTAATTGTTATAGTTGTTATAATATCCATATTCCACCTAATATAACATGTAAATTAGTGGATAAGGAAAAGATTCTTGAATGGATTCTTCTGGAAACTTCCTGCTGATACCCCAGAATTCTACCTCCTGGAACTTCTGGCAGGTAGAAATGACTATAAAAATTTCATTCTGCTCAAGACCTTTTGGTCATGAACTCTGACAGACCACATTGTTGGTTGCATATCCGTAACAATTTAGATGAAAATATAGAGCTAAATCAAAATATCCATGGAATGGTGTCCTTCCCCCCCCTCCCCAAATCCATCTATTCTAGTCTTGTTTTCCTTCTGAAATCTGGGCATACCTTCTATTAGTAGTGTCTTCACATGGAATTGGCCGCTTTTTTCTTCCCTTAAGAGACTTAAATGGCACCTTTGAGCCACTGTCTTCTGAGATAGATGAGCTTCCTCCTTCCTTACTTTTTAAAGATAGATAAAATTTTCATCTCTTCTGCTCTTCCCTCTCAGTCTCTCAAGGATGATGAGAGCTCAGAGGGAATGGGATTAGCGTCACATGAGACCTTATTAATTTGGATCATCCTGAGCCCACGCATAGCATCCTCCTTGCAGCAGTACAGTGCATCTGGATTTCTTTTTTAAAAAATTATTCCTGTTTACCTGAACACAGATTCTCATTCTGGTGAGCACATGCCCAGGTGGGGGTTGATCTTGTTGGGCTTCTTTGATGACTGGACCACCTGTTTAGTTTAGTTTAGTTTTTCTCAAGGGCTCCTGGGCCAGGTAACACCTTGTCTGGGGATGGCATGGTCACTTTCCCATTTCTTGGCTTAAGGTTGAGTCTCTCCAGGCTCAGCCATGGGGGTTGATGCTGTAGATCCTCTTGAGGCAGGAAGCTGGCAAGGGATCAGAGGATCTTGTTGCAGGAGCCCTTTGCAGGGGTGAGACCAGGTACCACTGTGTGGGATGCCAGGGGTATAAGGGAGGGAGAGGTCTACACCCAGACCCACAGGATCTACCTGTACCCCATGAGTTCTCCCTGCCTGTGCTGCCATGGACATCCAAAAGCACAGCATGTAGTCTCATAAGGATTGGGCACCTGAGCCCTGCCTGGCACGGGCAATCAGTGGTTTGCTCCCAAGCTTTCTTTCCAGCCTCATTGCTTGGGGCTTACCGCACTTCCTGGAGCCTCCCTCTTTTTGGTTTATCTCCAGGTGTGTGATCCTACCATGCTCTCTGCCAGGGGCCTGTCCACCTTCATTTCCATCTGCAGGAACTCTGCCCATCATTAGAGCCGTCCAGATGCCTCCTCCTCCTGACCATCCCTTTAAGGGACATAGTTTGTATCTTGAATATTTGAGTTAAATTTTTCCTAGTCATCCCCTCTGTGGTGGGAGTGGGACTCAGAGCTCTCTTCACACCAAGAGTGAGCTTTGGGCATGCTGGCTGGGGGTGACAGAGGCAGCTGAGAAAGGCAGCTCTTGCAGGGATGGAGGGGCCATAGGCAGGCATCCTCAAGAACTCTGTGTCTTCTAATAGTCAAGGGAAAAAAACATGTATTTGACCATTTTCAAATTATCTAATATAGAAAATTTCAGATATACACAAAAGCAGGGTGAGGAGTGAAATGTATCTCTGTGGTCTCATCCCCATTTCTATAGTTATGGGTATTTGGCAGCTGCAAGGCTGAATTAGCACATGGCATTGTGGTTGCTGCTGGCTGGCATCTGGACATCCTCATGTAAACTGCCAGTGCTGTGGCCACCAAGGTCGTTGGTGGTTTTGGCCACTCGTCTCAAAGATACTTCATTTCCTGCCTCGGAGAGCTGTTTTCAAACTCTATTTAGCAACAGGGCCCTTTTTCAAACACATCTTATCACCAACCCTAATGCTCAAAACAGATAAAGTGGTATTAGCACAAATCTGTTAACAGAGTTTACTTTTATATTGTATACTTATAAAATCAATCACCTATGGGAAAAAAGCATAAAACTGCCATCATGGATATTAAGATTTGAATTTGGACAGCAATTACAGTGTTAAAATTTCATGTATTTCAATATTCTGTTTGGTGAACAATATTCAGATATCACTGAGTCACACAGGTAAGGCGTTGCTAATGGCAACAGTCTCTTATCTTGTTCTTACCCATTTGCCTTGTGCTCTGGAGAGTCTCTTCAATTAAGTGGATCCAAATGCTGGAAGGAAAAGCTTGTAGGAACTTTTTCTCCCAGAGTTGAATCACTGATCTACCAGATGCTCGCATTCTGTATTATAAATATGAAAGTCAGACAGGAAGAAACCCAAGCTTAAAATAAGCAAAGCTGTTTTTCCTGTGACATGCATCAGACCCCACTTTCTGTGTGGCTACTGCTGAGGGTGCACCGTGGGGGGATGCCTGCCGTGTCTGGTGCAGGTTGCTGCCCTGTACCTGTAGGCACAAACTTGCATTTCTAAAAAGAGCAGTGCATAGCTGAACTCTCATTTGGTGATGCCTTTACAAGAGATTCAGATGCACGCACATCCATGGCAAGAGGCGTTTCAGTGTAACTTCCACCCAAAGGGAGTTAAACGGGCCATATAAATGAACACTTTGGCATTCTCTGAAGAGTTGAAATTGTGTTAACAGTCATTTGAGTGAGTGCCTACTTTTATTGCCATTGTCATGTCCAAAGAATAGAAAATTTTGAAGTCAAAATTTTGAGGCCCCTCCCCAGAAGCTGAGGATTCCAGAGACTCTAGTTGAAAATCGTGAAATTCTCCCAAGTGAGTTTGTGCGGGTTCACATTTCAGCTGTTTTGTGCCCAATCACTGTATACAATGCAACTCGTTAACACAGTCAGATGCCTACCTCCTTCTCTCTTTTTCCCTGTGTGTGTGGAAGTAAGGGGGCAGATGTGTCCTTTTGTGACAGCTGGGCCCCTCTCTCTCTCCCTGCCTTCCTCCCTCCTTCTCTTCCTTCCTTTCTTTAAATTCCATCACATTTTTATTTGTTTCACATTCAAATCATGACTTCCTTGTATGATCTTTTCCTGGAGTTTTTGGTTGCCTTTTTTCTTATTATGGGAACTTTTAAGATGTGTCCTTGTTGAAGCCCATGAAGTTTTCCAGCTCATTATTTCTCCTTGCCCTTGCTCGGAATCCATTCAGGTCTCTCCTCAGTGTCTTAACATTTTGCTCTGATTTGTGCCCACTCCTTTCTAGGCCTATGGTACTGCTCATCATGAAAGCGCCTTTCTTGATATCTGCATGTTTAGTCTAAAAGCATATGTCTTCTTTCTCGGTTTTCACCCTCATTGAGCCAAAGTTGACCAAGGAGACATATACCTGGAAAACAAGCTCTCAGCACCCTTAAGTTTCTTGAGGATGCCTGGATGCCTTCATGCTTGGGTGATTTCTTTCTGCTGCAGGAAACTTCTTTGGTAATTTTCTCCCTCCCATTCTTCCTCATGGTCTTGGATGGAGATTCTGTGAGTGAAGCAAGTTTCCCTGGCTTTGTCTTCCTGGCTGCAGGAACCTTGAACATGGGTGGGGAGGGGGCTGAGGAGCATTCATCTAAGATTTGTACTCAATTCTGCTATCTTTACCCACCTTCCTTCTTGTCATCAGTCATTGTGGAGCCTGAACCCTCTGGGGCTTTGTGTGTGTCCAGCCCCCTCCCATACCTCATTTCTTTTTTTTTTTTTGAGTTGGAGTCTCACTCTGTCGC
Source organism: Tarsius wallacei (assembly GCA_963574415.1). Taxonomy (NCBI): domain Eukaryota; kingdom Metazoa; phylum Chordata; class Mammalia; order Primates; family Tarsiidae; genus Tarsius; species Tarsius wallacei. The sequence goes on from CAUYQG010068557.1 coordinate 20,613, forward strand.
CCAGACTGCGCAGCCTCAACCTGCTGGGCTCCGGCGATCCTTCCGCCTCAGCCTTCCAAGTAGCTGGAACTACAGGCGCGTGCTACCTAGCTAATTTTTTGATTTATTGTAGAGATGAGGTCTCACCAAGTTGCCCAGACGGGTCTCAA